>JAUTXW010000807.1:0-26236 GCA_030620095.1 Kuschelorhynchus macadamiae
TTATGTCAGAATAAATATTTGGAGTTGTGACTTCTAAAATGAACGAATCGGTATCGGTGTATAAAAGTGAAATATTTTCCTGATAAAGAGGTTTTAAAAAATTATAAAAGAAATCATACATGACAGTTTTAGATATATCTAATATTGAGAAGCCTACATATATTGGTTTATTGTAAGTAACTTGAATCTTTTGCATTTGAATAGCTACCAAGTTTTCAGAAAATATTGTTAAGTCCTTGAAATATGGTTTTGCAATTAAATTCTCAGCACCATCTTTTCTTCTATTTTTTTCCCACTCTGTAACAAGTCTTACGTCAATTCTCCTATCAACATTTTCCATAGTCTTGCCATAAATACTATTATTTGCCAACTTGTAAGTATTACGATCAAATTCATTCTTTGAATCATTTCTTAATCTTGAATTCAAGTCTATATATTTTTTCAACCAATCAGATTGAGAAAACTGTAAAACTCTATGAACTTTAGTTAACTTGAGTCCATGTTCCAAACATTGTTTTAATAATTGATAGTGAATAACATATTTTGATTTATCATTTAAATTGGGTATTAATTTTATGCATTTAGAATTTGGCGGTTTAAAGTTTTCTGGACAAAACGGAAAATCGTTATGATAGGAATGTAGACTTGTAGGATATTCTAAATCAACTTCTAAAACATATCCCTTATTAGATTTTTAGAAATATTCATAATATTTAAATCATTGATTTCTTTATCTGTTAACCAAACAAAATCTCCCGTTGGAATGTGCTGTGACATTGCATAACCATACAAATTTGTTGCATCATAATAAATTATGTATTTAGTTGGCTTTAAAGGATCAAAATTTAAAAGAAATGGGTTATTAGCTTCAGATTTTCTACAAATGCAAGAGCTCACACCACCGCGAACGCTTTTTTTGAAAAAGTGTATCATATCTGGATCAGTTAACAATTCTAACTCTATTCCAGTATAACGCAAACACGCCTCCCAGTATAAACCTGGAAAAGTGTAAAAATGAGCTGGATCGAGCTTATATGTGGATAAACAAGTGCTTCTAAAATTTTCAAAAATATCTGCCAAAAGTAAAGTATCAGAGAGTAAGTAAACGTCGGAGTATTGACCAAGAGATTCACATTTAAACAATTGCCAAACCTTTACAGCTCTTTGGTATTCTGCATCACTGATGTGCTCATCCGTTAAAGTATTATAAAATTGGTCTTTCTGAGGTAAAGTTGTTTCTTCTAATTTTAAATAATCATCAATATAACTGTAAGGAAATACACCTTTTTGCCGAATAAGTTTAAATCTTTCTTCATCATTGAAAATTTTTTTTATTTCCTTACATTGTTCATCTTTTAAGCTTTCAGAGAGTTTTGATAAAGAATGGGATAGAAATTGAAATGAATCAATAAACCTTAATGATATATTTTTTTCTTAGCCTTTTGTGTCTTTTTATCAAAATAGTTATCCACATGAATAAGCTTTTCAAATGAAATATATTTTTCCTTGTTTTGTGCGATAACTGTTAGTTGTTCTTTGTTTAAGCATAATTTTTTAAGAAATAGATGAGAATCATAATTACGCAAATTATGCAATATAACTGGAATAAAGTTAGGTATTCTGTAATTTATGTTGCAGAGTGAATGAGCTGGACCTCTATAAAGACCGGTTATATGACAATGATCTGCAACCCTGTCATTTAAAAGAGGTTTATTACAAATATGACAAACTTTTTCATAGTTATGATAAATTTTGTCCAGTTCGTTCAAAGGGATCATTTTTTTAGGAGCCTTTAAATATTTATTGTATATGTTATACACATCTCTTTCTAAAGAATTTATAAATAATGTATCACAATTTTGACCTCTATATTTTTCAAATTTAGAATAATTATCGTCGAAGGAACATTTAATGTAATAGGCAAATGAATGTGGAATATGTTCATATTGTTTTAAGGTGTATGAAGTATTAGGATTTTTATCAACATTGTCATTATTTAAAGGCTTTAAAATGCATTCAAAATCTGCATACACCACGAAAGGAACTTTCATTTGTTTATGATAATTTACAAATTTCAAAATATTATCATATGAATAGTTTCCAAACTTATCTTTTATTAATTCTTTAGAAGGTAGGTTAATTCGTAAATGATCACAATCATAGCTATTGTGTTGTAATAAATTTTCTTCTGTAGGGAAATATTGTAAACAACCATCGCAAATATATTTTTTTCCGTGATGTTTAGAAATTTGTGCAGAAACTAGTTTTGATAAATCTTTAATATAGCAATAATGAAAAGTTTTTTCATCATCATCACTTATTAACAATAAATTGACATGTTGATTTTTTTATTCGATGAATAATAAAGTGGACCAATTACTTCATACCCCTTTTTAGGATTTATAATTTCTAATCCATATACATTAATAGAAATGTTATTTTTTCTTCAAAAATCTTAATGTTCTTTAGCAACATTGGAAATTCTATACCTGACATATCCAAAACAGAAGAGTAGTGTGGGTAGGATGAAGTTTCAAAATCTAATCCGCGTGGTTGGTGAAGAGCAGACACAACTGCCCAGGCGAAGCAAAAGTTGTCATCATTCCTAATGTTGATCACAGCTTGACGTCTCTTGATCTCTTGAGGAAGTTCGATAAAAGATGAGGCTCTCAGCGGATTGTGCTTGTTAACATTAATTTCCAAATGAAGTAAATTCATCAAAGCCCATCCTGCAACGTAAAAATTAAAAAATTACTTTTTTTGTTGCTGTTGTAAAATCGAAAATAAATTCTTTACCTGAATCTCTTTCTGCAAATTCGTCAGCTTTCTGGTCAATAATGGTGCAGATTTGCTCTAACAGTTCTTTTTTCTGATATCCCTGGCAAATGACTTGGAACGGCGCATTAAAAGATTTGACATCATAGCTGTCGCTGCTGGGGTTAAAATAGAAACCGAACAGTTCCATATTTAGCTTGATACATTTATGTTTCTGCAGTTCTTGATCTATTAGATGTGCAATTTTGTATTCCAAATGTTGAAAATACTCTTTCACATTTATGAAGTTTTGGTGTGAGGAAATCCTATAAGATATTATTCGTTCCCTGAATGCTGACTTGATAATCTCAACACCTTCCTCCAAGCCTATTTTGGAATTGTTCTTGTGCACACTAGATCGAAGATGTCCACCCCATAGACTTAGGTTTATATTTTTCTTGCATTCTTTACAATATTTTACAATATTTGTAGAATCTATAAATTAAGAAAAAAATATTTTACAAAATATAACATGAAAAATAAAATGTTCTTACCTTTAACAAGCTTTGGTTTTTTCAACCAACTGTTGAGTTTTGTGGAATTTCCGTTAACATGTTTTTTATTATGTCGCAATAAATTATCCTTTCTAGTGAAGACTTTATTACATGTTACACACTTATGCATTTCTGAAGTTTTCTGGATAATAATAATAATAAAATTAATATTGTGCATTTCTATTTAGTTATAGTCAAATTTTGAAAAAAGCAATTGCATTTTTGAAGTTCTTTGTATAATAATAAAATTAATATTGTGCATTTTTATTTAGTTATAGTCAAATTTTGAAAAAAGCAATAGAAATTAATTGACTTTATGAATCCATTTCTTCAAATGAGTCAACTAATTTGTCAAAGGCCTGTTTAACATAATTCACCGTACTTTCGTCTCCCTTTTTAATTGTGATCAAATTAGTTAAATTTTGAATAGCGAAACCCAGACACTTAAGGTTTGCTATTTGTTTTTTATTTTTTTTATTAATTTTAAAATTTTTTTTAATGATAAATGATGGTTTCGAAATTGAATTTTGTTCAACTGGTGAATTATTAGGAGAAATATCCGAAGTCAAATTTGCATCAATTTGTTTTTCTTGCGGATCAGAATTTACAATAGCAAATGGTGAATTAATAGAAGATATAGCCGAACTTAAATTTTGATCAATTTGTTTTTCTTGCGAATCAGAATTTACAATATCATATGGTGAATTAGTAGGACAAATAGCCAAACTTAAATTTTGATCAATTTGTTCTTCTTCCGAATCAGAATTTACAATATCATATGGTGAATTAGTAGGACAAATAGCCAAACTTAAATTTTGATCAATTTGTTCTTCTTCCGAATCAGAATTTTCACTAAACAAAAAGGGAGAGCAAATTGGTCTCGGAGAATTAATTGGCGATTTTAATGTTAAATAATTTGTATTAGATTTTTGAAAACAAACAATATCCTCATCGCTAGAATTTTGAGTTTCGTCAATGTCATTCAGTTCTTCAAGAGTTTGTTTAGTTTTTGTTGTAATTAAGTCCGATTTGTTGTCAATAATGTCATTAAGATCGTCAAGAGTTTCTTGTTGACTAGCTGTAAATAAATATTTTTCGTTGTTCTGTTTGTTGGCATTATTTTGAACTTGGCTATTATAAATAATTTCATTCAAGTCCTGAATAGTTTGTTGTTGACTAGTTGTAAATACGTCTGTTTCATTGTTTTGTTGGTTTGCAAAATTCTGCATTTGAGTACATGTGTATAAGTCAAAGTCATTGTCAATAATTTTGCTACTCGATGCCAAAAAATTGTCCATTATGAAAAAAAATCGTAATAACAAATAAAATGCCACAAATGTACATAAAAATGTCACCAATATATATAAGAATTAAATCTTGCCAAATAAAAATGTTAGAAATAAAAATAAAAATTGAAAAATTACCAAATAAACACAATGTAAACACCAGAAAACTCGCGAGCTCTGCACAGTGTGAATGCAGAAATCAATTGCATTCGTCTCTTCGCTGAGGCGATTTTATATGCAAGTTAATCACATGTGTCCTACTTAAAGTTGAACGACAATCTCTAAAAACCACTTTCCCAAGCCGATCAACTACCTTACCCCCTCCCCCCCTCCCCCCCTTCCCCCCTTCCCCCCGGACCCCTTAATTTCCGAGACTCAAATCCCGGCTCCCCAATTTTGGGCTACCCTCTTCAGGTTAAGTTAAGTTAGGTTAGTTAAGTTAGGTTAGGTTAGGTTAGGTTAGGTTAGGTTAGGTTAGGTTAGGTTAGATTAAAAAAGAAGAAAAGAAAAAAGGAGAAGGAAAGAAAAAGAAGAAGGAAGGAAAAAGGAGAAGGAAGGAAAAAGGAGAAGGAAGGAAAACGGAGAAACATATAAAAAAGAGAAAGAAGGAAGGGAGAGAAAGAAGATAAGGTGAGGGTGAGGGGGGTTTAAGGGGGCGAAGCCCCCCTTAGCGCCCCCCCCCCCCCCGAGGCAACTGACAGGGAAAGTGCCACTTAATAAAAAAAAAAAAAAAAAAAAAAAAAAAAACTTATGTATTGCAGGTAGTAAAAGTGGTGGTTGATGGGATATATACTTAAGAACATCCACTCGACGATCATACAGTAACATTCGCTGTAATATCAGTTATCGCTATTATTTTAACGTATAACCAAATTTTTTATCAAATAAATCGATCTAAATCCAAAGTTCCTAACAATGGCAGAAAATATGAATGGAAACGCTGTCCAAATTGAAGAAAATAATATGGAGATCGCCGCTCAAATTGAAGAAAGAGAAGAGATTTTTAATAACTTGGAAGGCGATTCCATCACTTATAAACATTCATTTTTGAACAAGTCATCTAGGCTTGTTAGAAGATCATTCTTATGTAACATCGATATTAATTATATTGAAGAGGAGGAAGAGGAAGAGATGGAGGAAGATGATCAGGAAATTGACGAAGGAGTGGATATGGATGGACAATTACTAAATTTAGGAACCGAGGGTGACGTAAAAGTAAGCAAGTTTAGGGCTAGTGAATTATTTAATAATTTTGAAGAAAAAGATGTATGTGTTATTCAAAGCTACTCTAAAATTGAAAGTCGAAGACTAGGAACATTTGCTATTTGCCTTCCTTGTAGTGCAATTCACATGAGATATTTACGGAGAGGGGAATCCGATCACGTGAGCTGCCACTACAAAAGAGCCTATGTTGTTAGTGCTTCTGATTTACATTGTGCTATTTGTAGGATACATCTTTTTATACTAATTCCTGAACATGCTTGCTTTTACTGCAACAAAAATGAAAAAAAAGAAATAGAAAATTATATTGTTAAATATTAATATTAAACATAGTTTGTAAATGTGATGGGTAGATTAGTTTAACAATATTAATTTTAAATATAGGTTAGGTTAGGTTAGGTTAGGTTTAATATTAAACATAGTTTGTAAATGTGATGGGTAGATTAGTTTAACAATATTAATTTTAAATATAGGTTATAAACGTAATGGATAGATAATGTCAAAAATATTAATTTTAAACTTAAATTGTAAAGATAATAAGAATACGTCAAGAATATTAATTTAAAAATGTCAAATGTTACTATAAGCGGTTATATATTTTCAGTGCTATATGCAAAATACTTCTTTTTATTCTAACATCTGACACTGTATTTGTAAATGAAATAGTTAATCATATGTAAAAAAAGTGTCGATTATGTCTACTGCCACTAGAAGCACTCATATATTAGCATAACATTTTGTTAACGCTTGTTTCTGTATTCAATTGAGTTTTCTCTTACTTGATGCAAATTATATTAATATTATTAGTATAATTAAAAAGTAGTAGATTAGGCTATGCCGGTCCGACAATCAAAACCGTCATTTTTACATGTAAATTCCCATAAGAAAATTTAAGATTCGATCTGCAAAAGTGGTGCCATTTTAGGGCGTGGCACTTTTTGTGTCAACCCATAACAATTGTTTTGTTATGTAATGTGAAAATTAGTATGTATTAAAAAACTTGTTAGATCATTGTTGTCGTTTCAATATAGGAAAAGGAAAAAATGTGTGTCAATTATTATATATATATTTACATTTACTTTTTTTACAAAATTATTTGTTACCAGAGTTTTCACAAACACAAATTATAAAAAAAATATTATCCTCTTTTTAAAATTACAACAAAATGATGTCTAATTACATCTTTGAAGATTTGTACCAAATAGTAATATCTAGTGCGACATACAGGACAATTGTTTACCATTATAGAACAACAATTTTCATCATTCCATCTTAAAATACATTTTAAACAAAAAATGTGGGAACATGTATTTGGTCTACATGAATCATAATATTCGATTATTTCAAAACAAATAGCACAAAACACTTTTTTCTCTTCACTCTCAGTTTTGTTCAAATTTTTTAAAACAATCCCATTATTTTCTTCTCGAACTAATGGTATATTTTCTTCTTGAACTCCTGGTATAATTTCTTCGAGGCTCTGAAGCGGAATGGATCGATTTCTTTCTCCAACTGATTCACTCATTTTATTTTAATATTATTATTAATAGATTTATTCAACAGATTTTTTTTCTTTTAACAGTCACTCGTACCTTAACATACTAAAATGATCTTGATGCACCTATTTATAAGACTTAAGAATGCAAAATCAAATGTGGGAGAACAAAGAGAAAAAATTAAAAATATGATGCGAATGAGAATAAAAGGGGAGGAAGTTAAGAATGAGGGACATGAGAGAGAGGAAGAGGAGGAGGAGGAGGCGCTCCCATATTATAACTACTAAAAATGTTCCCATCCATAAAATCCAAAATCCCTTTAAGCAGCTTTCCAGTTTATAAACGTTATAGGGAAGTTGTTTTCTCGGACATTTCAAACATGGATTTACATATAAAATTGTACAGATTCTAAACTTTTATTCTCTTCTATGTATACATCGCATAGTTTAAAGCAGACCGTTATGGGTTATGAATTTTGGTAGGCCAATTACTTTGAGATGTCCTAGCAGTAGAACAGCACATATTTTTGAGTCTTTGGGATGAAAATACATATTTGCTGCGTTCGAACTATTTTTGGGGAAAAGTTTGTTTTTCCGGCGGCAAAAAATATATATATATATATATATATATATATATATATATATATATATATATATATATATATATATAGTTAAGTATAGATTAAATAGAAAATAGTTTAGGAAATTGCGTGTTTCTTAGGAATATTTTTTGGCATCTAGGGACACTAAAACATAAAGATATGTATACCTAAGATGTTGATTTTTTCACGATTACAAACATTTTATTTGGCCGCCATTTTGTTCCGCCATCTAGAATTAGTTATGGCATACAGTTTGAAATCAGTCTATTAGATAGTCAAAGTCAAAGGGATTTGTTACCAAAAAATTATACGTAGGTATTTTATACTCTAAGTATAATTTCTACTTGGTAAAAGCTACTGCTTTGCGATTAGAAAACGATAGCGCAGCGGCATTAAAATGTCTCTGCGTGAACCAGGGCTAAAATAGTGTTTTCAGGATGAATTTTTAAATATTTTATTAAGCCACCATATTGTTCCGCCATCGTGGAGTCGTACAAAAATTTGACCAGTTAATTTTAACATAATACTTGATTTTCATGCAATACAAAGATAAATTAGATAAATAGTTTTTAATAATAACTTTTTAACCATTCACTGGGACGCCATTTTGTTTCGCCATATTGGATTTTTACCAAAATGTTACCAGCTCAACCCCACGAGACCCTTAATTTTAAACGAAAATTTGAAGTTAATCGGGTAAATAATTTTTTAGTTATGCCGCGAACAGACAGACTAACAGAGAGATAGGCTGACTGATGGAATTGAAAAAACATGTTTTTCGGCTTCTAGGGGCCCTGAAACATAAAGATCTGAAAACGTTTCGGGGGCAATAACTTATCTTTTACGAGGGAAGTAAAAATATGTTTTAACAAAAAAAAAATTAAATTGAGATTCACGTCAACTTTTTATAGACGCGTAATAGAGAATTCTTTATTCCAGAGCTTCGCTCGTACCGAATTTCACTACGTATTAATTTGACAGTTTATATATGCATACCATTATTTGGTATCAACTTTCTACAAAGAAATAAACTGATATTTATTGTAATTTTATTAAGTTTTTTCCAGACCATTATTTGGACTCATAAAATTTCGTGTTATCTGGGTATAATGCTATTCTGTACTAGGGAAGAACGTTTTACAAGTTTCCACCTATGTCACACTTAATTTTTAGACAAAATTTAAAATTAATTTAGGAAGTAGTGTTTTTACCTTGCGTTATTCAAAATATTTTTAGGCTGCCATTTTGTTGCTTCTTATGTCACTTCTAAATTTTATTTTATTTGTCCGCCATTTAGGTCTGCCAGTTCGAATTTGTACCAAAATATTGTCAGTTCATTTATGTATTACGCCTAATTTTTGCGTAAAATCAAATAAATAGTTTTTCAGACTAATTTTTTTAACAATTTATTAAGCCCCAATTTTTTTTCAGCATATTGAATTCATACTAAAATTGTACCAGTTCATTCCCATGTCACATTTGATTTTTCTGCCATATGTGAGTTAAACTGTATAATTAGATTTATAGTTATATTTTTTAACGTTTAACTAAGTTTGCCAAATTCGATTTTTACCAAAATGTTATTATATCCATATGACATTTTATTTTTGACCAAAATTTGAAGTCAAGCGGCGTAATGTTTTTTTAGCTATACAGCGAATAGACGGACTGAGAAACAGACATACAGATAGACAGATAAAGCGAATGACAGAGAGTCATATAGAGAGAGACACTTAAGGAATTGAGCAATAATGTTTTTTTGACAACTAGGGACCCTGAAACATAAAGTTCAGGATAAAAATACTTAAAAAAAAAATCAAAAAGCAGCTCTCTGTTATGTTTTTTGTAATTAAGTAAATAATTGCTTCGTTCACGCAATTTTAGAGGAACTTTTTGACGTTTTTTCAGCGTAAAAAAACATATATTCTAAAAATTCGTGAGGGAGCCAATGTTATGCACATTTTTTTATATTATCGTTTGGTTACCGAAAGCTTTCAAAACTATTTTTTGTATTGTTTTTTCCCGTAGTTTTTTTATAAAACCAATACATTTTTTCCTCAATATAATTTCTGGACGATGTGGCGAATGCGCAAAATATTCTTATAATTCTAACGAAAAAGGCAGAAAAAGGTCTGCCGGGCTAGCTAATATAAGTATATTAAAAGCAAAATAGTTTAAGACATTGTTTGTTTTAACATGTAGGCCAATATATCCTCGACTGTTTTAAACAGAACATCCGAAAAAAATTAGCAAAAAATAATTAAATAGAGATTTAGTTTAACTTTTCATAGGCATTAGTTTTAACGTTTTATTATTTTTTCAGTTTTCTTTACGGCTATATAGGTGTGAGAGAATTAATGTTAGGATGTAGATTCGTATAATAATGTTTATTCTAACTAATATGTAGTTTGTATTTTGTTTAATTTAAATTGAATATGGAAAACCGTAACAAATTAAAAAATAAATTTATTGGATCAGTGTAAAGATACGGTTCGAAAATATGTAGAGGAGGTACACCCTAAAATAGTACTTGGACTTCTGGGAATAATTTTGATGTATTCCAAAATCAAGAAATACAGTTGAATATTCAGTGTGTGCCATGAGTTTTTTTGTAGATTCTAAATTTAATTATCCATTGTCCTTGTTATGGTTGGAAATATATTATTATTATTATTATTATATTACGTTATAATGATCTAAAACTTGGTAATTATTATTGTTGCTCTTGGAAAAACCGACTATTTGACATTTAATTTATAATAAAATATTTTGGCATAAGTAGGATTTTAGCGAATAATAGCCAATGTTATGTACATTTTTTTTAAATAGTCTTCTGGTTACAGAAAGCTTTTAACACTATTTTTTGTATTGTTTTTTTCCCGTAGCTTTCCTATAAAACCAATACATTTTTCCTCAATATAGTTTCTGGACGATATGGTGAATGCGCAAAATATTCCTATAATTCTAACGGAAAAGGTAGAACAAGGTCTGCCGGGCCAGCTAATATAAGTTTATTAAATACAAAATAGTTTAAGACATTGTTTGTTTTAACATATAGACCAATCTATCCTCGACTGCTTTAGACAGAACATCTAAAAAAACGCAAGTGTGTGTGCAATAAACGCATTTAAATAAACGTGACAGATTATAAGTTTTTAGCAAACTTATAATCTGTGAAAAACTTGTTAGTACTAGCTGGCCGGCAGACCTTTTTTGTTTTCATTAGATAGAGCGAAGAGTTTCAAGTGGAATTATAATGATATATGGCGCATTCACCACATCGTCCAGAAATGTTATTGAAGAAAAACATATTGGTTTTATAGAAAAAAAAAACGAAATAAAACAATAAAAAAGAGAGTTAAAAGGTCTCCGTAACCAGACGATCATCTCAAAAAAAAATCATGTAGATTGAGGCAGTATAACTCTCTCACGAACTTGCTGAAAAATGTAACTCAGTGTTTTAAATATATAGAATGCGCGCACAAAAAGTTTGTTTACATGCAGTCTATCTTGAATTTGAATAAACTTTGAGCGAATGAAATGCACAAATTATTGTGCCTTTAAAATTAAATAAATAATTGCTGCATTCGAACTATTTTAAAAAACTTTTTGCAGCGTAAAAAATATATATAAATAAAAATTAAATAGAAAATAGTTAAAGAAATTATGTGATTCAGCATGAGACTAATCTGTCCACGATGGAATTAGACGCACAACATCAAAAAAACATATTTTAGCAAAAAAAACATTTAAATTGAGATTTACCTTAATTTTTTAAAGACTCGTTACAGTGAATTCAATATTACAGATCTTCCCTCGTAACGAAATTCACGGCATATAGATAGCAGAGTTTATTATGCATATCATTATTTGGCATCGACTTTATACAAATATATAGACTGATATATATTTTGTTAGTCCATGTTGAATTTGTGCAAGCATTTCACTAGTATATCCTTATATCACTTCCAATTTTTGTAAAAAATTTGAAGCCAACGGGGTAAATATTTTTTTAGCTATCCGCGAATAGATGGACAGACAAAAAGACAAAGAGATAGATAACCAGCAGGGTTGGGCGTCGACGCGTCGACTTTTATTGTCGACCTCGACACGACGACAATACGTCGACTATGAAGTAAACGTCGACAAACGTCGACAATGTCGACAATGTCACAGACGTGGTTTTGAGGTTAGGTTTGTAATTAGAAGAGAAGTGATTGATTAATGAACGTTACAAGTGGTGGTTATTGTTTCCCTTTATCAGTTAATTGCAGTTCATTAAACTTTAAAAAATGAGTGGCAGAAAGTGTAATAAAAACTTTCAAGAACTAAAGTTTGATCTGGTAAAAGTAAATGGCAAGCACGCCGCAAAATGTAGGCTATGTACAAATATAAAAAATACCGGTGCCGGAAGATTGCAAGGCCACAGGTGAGTAAAGTAAAATAGGGAATGAAGTGGCTGTGTACACGTAATATATAATCGAATTTCTTAAGGCTGAAAATGGTTATACATATTATATATGTCATATAAATAACAATAGTGATAGTCAGTCAGTTGGTCGTTAGAACAGGGCTGGTCACTCTGGTCAGTCAGACCCAAAGTATGTAAAAAATAAATTACCTGCTAAGAATTCGTTAAGCCTTTTTTACAAATTTTAATAAGTTGATCGATAGCTCAGCGGTTAGTATATCGGAGTTAGGTCCCAAAGGTCCCTGGTTCAATCCCGGCACAAGTCAAAAATTTTTTTTTTTTTTGCTGACTGACGGGCGTTGTTCCGTGGACGTGAGCAGCGTTGAGAACGAGAACTAAATCTCTCCGATTTGCCTCAAATTTGGAGGGTAGTTGTATTTCGGTCCCCTGATTACGAAAATAATATAAAAAAAATTGTGGCTCCTAAGGGGCGACCCCTAGGGGCCGAATTTTTTGAAACGTTGGAGCTATAAAATTTTTGTTCTGACAATTCTGAGTTATTTTCACTCTTATATAAAACCCCTTAGCGATTTTTTTGTAGGGCCCCTAGAAATGCCCCTAGGGGTTAACTTTTTTTTTCAAAATTGCCGAAAAAAGGCGGAAAGAGTTTGAAATCTCGATATCGGTATGGGGTGGTTCGGCCAACTTTTAAATGCGATGTTTTTACCGTATACGAGGTTGGCCCCTGAGAGGCGCCCCTAGGGGCTGGGATTGTAAAAATTAAGTTAGCGTTCTCATATTCGAGGGTTAGATGGGCGGGGTGGATGCGAAAAAAAAGTTTTATGACTTTTTTTTTCATGCGCGCGTTTTCGGATTGCGCATGCGTAAACCTTTTTCGCTCTGGAAGGCAGACGCGTGGAGGTTTTTTTTTTTAATTTGTTGTTTTTTGCTGACTGACGGGAGTTGACTGACCGCGGTTTTAAGCTGCCCTCAACTACCCTAATCATCTGTCAAAAAACTGGCCTTAAGAAATTCGTTGCGTCTTTTATGCGCTGGCTCTCCGTAGTCTCCGTCTAATAGGGGTTTATTAGAGCGTCTAGAAATACTATTTTTCCACTCTCGGCTAGGGTTACCAAATTTTTCACGGTCTAAAGGAGGACTTCTCTGACAACGTCATCAAAAATTTACCTTTTATACAGGGGGCATACAAAATACAAAAATGTTACTTTGCGCATCTTTGCGTAAAAGTAAAAATATCTCATTTTGCAAGGTACGAAAAAAGGCAGTCTTGTTACAAGTTTTTGCTTGAAGAATGAAGGCTCGCGTTAATAAAAATTTAATTTTTAATACAGGGGGCATAAAAATGGTATTTTGCGTAAGAGTAGGTATGTGTCTCATTTTGCAAGATACGAAAAAAGTCACTCTTGATAAATGTCTTTGCTTGAAAAATTAATGAGGTTCGCGTTATCACAAATTTATTTTTTTATACGGGGGGCATGAAAAAATTAAAAAATGCTATTTTGCGTAGAGTAAAAATGTCTCATTTTGCAACATGAAAAAAGTCACTCTTGATAAAAGTTTTTGCTTCAAAAATTAATAAGGTTGGCTCCAATTACTGTAAGTAGCAATTTTTTTCAGAAATACTTGTAAGGAAAGTTGTAATAAAAAGGTTAACGCTAATAACCAAACTCAAGAACAAGGTAATATCGGTTTCAAATCAATACCGGATCCGGATGGCAGTGGTGGTACTGGCAGTGGTATAGTAAGTAAATTTAAAAACTGAAATAATAAGGTTATATTTATATAATATATTTTGTTTTATTAAGGGTAACAAACCAGAAAATACCAGAAACCAGTGTAAGGACAAGGAGTACTTAGTTCTAGGAAAGCTGCTCTGAAAATCTGTCCGAAAATATTTCAAATAATTTGGAAGATGTAATTGAAATAAGTTCGGGCACGACTCCAAAGTCTCCAAAAAGAAACTTGTTTACGACATTAACGCCTAATAAAAAACCTAAATTAGTCGCTTCTAATATAGAATCAGAATCTTCAGCTACGTCCGAAAATTATGTCAACAATCTAGAGCTTCTAGAAGTTATTGACACTGATAGTACCTCTCCTAACTTTACCCCATCTGGAAAAAATAATAGGTTGCTTAAAAAATCGAAAAAAATTACGGATTACGTTGATATTTTGAAAGAGAAGGAGGAAGAAAAAATAGATCTAGCACTCTCTAAATTTATGATTGGATGTAACCTACCTTTCAGGGTTATTGAATCACCCCTATTTAAAAACTTTATAAAAACAATACGTCCTGCATATGTGGATAAAATACCAGGACGTAAAAAACTCAGCACAACACTTTTAGAAAAATGCTATGGAGAGTGTATCGATAGTACCCGCAAAAAGGTACACTCAGATTCGGTTATTTTGTGTGATGGTTGGAAGAATTCATCAAGCAACACCAAGACTGTGGTTACTATGTTGCATTCAACAGAGGGTGAAACCGGATTTATTGATGCATGGGATTTAACAATTGAATCGGAAACTGCAGAAAGACTTGCAGAAATAATTATAAAATCTAGAGAAATTGTCAAAGAAAAATACAACGTTGACGTGTACGCTGTTGTTTCCGATAATGCTAGTGCGATGGTTAAAATGGGGTCTCTTTTAAAACATTGCATGTGGCACAGTACATGCAGTAGTCATACAGGTAATCTTTTGGCAAAGGACATCCTAGATAAAGAGTTAGTTGACAACGTTGTTGTTGTACTTAAGGAATTCAAGCAACCTGATTTTGAAAAGATGATTATATCGAAAGGGGGGCGAAGAATTAAACTTCCTGCTGAGACGCGCTGGTGCTCATATCGTGATGCATTCAAGAGTCTCATACAAAACCTATCTTACATGAAACAAATTTCAGCAGCTACAAGGAAAAAGATTAAGCCTAAAGTTACCGAATTAATCTTCAATGACGACTTTATTGACGATGTCCAAAAAAATTTAGATATACAGAATCCAATTTGCAACCTTGTCAATACCTGTCAGAATGCTGATACGTCGCTAGCAGATGCTGTAAACCTTTGGTTAAATTTGGAAGTGCCAGAAGTTTTCGCAAACAAACTAAAAAACCGGCAAGGCATGGCGCTAAACGTTTATGCATTAACTGCATATTTTTTTCATCCAACATACGAGAATTCCAAACTAGAGTCTGTACATACCACAAAAATAAATGCATTCCTTTTCAAACATCTCGACAACAAAGGCATAGAAGAATGGGATAAATTCAATACAAGATCAGGTATAGTATTTTTAAAATTATCTGTAGTTCTATTATTGTGAGTTATTAAAATTGTTGAAATGTATATCAGTACTCCTACTTAAACTTTTTCATTTTTTCATATTTGCAACCCTTTTTGAAAAAAGGTAAACAAGCCGTTAGTGTTTTGGAGAATGGCCCAGATGGAGTGCCCAGTCTTAGGGAGCTTGGCTCTTAAGTTACTCAAAATTCCTGCATCTTCTGCGCAACTTGAGCGCTTGTTCTCAAACTGGGGATATATTCACACACCTCTTCGAAATAGACTATCATTCGAACATTCGAAAATGTTGGTCCACTTATATTTTACCCTCCAAAGTGAGAATACTGAAAGGAATGTTGATTACGATATTTCTGATTCTGATTGATTCAGCATTCCATTCACTTAGTGACGTAGAAGATTAAGGATTTTTATCAGATGTTTAGTTGTTTTTAGTAAATGTTTATTCTATGGTCTATGGTTTTGGTTTGGTAGTTTTAATATAACGTTTAACTTTAACTGTAGCTTTAATTTTTGTACCAAATTAATTGTTGACATTGTCGACACTGTCGACGTTGACGACGTCACTTAGTAAGTCGACGTCGACACCATAGTTGACGCGTCAACAATTAAATTGTCGACGTGACATTCTCGACGTCGCCCAACCCTGATAACCAGATAGACATATCACCCGACCGATACATAGCCAGACAGACAAACCAAAGACATTGAGCAAACAATTTTTTTGCCAGCTATAGATACCTTGAAACGTAAAGCTCTGAAAAAAAACTGGAAGGGTGGTAATACTTCCTTCTTACGGAGAAGTAAAAATATATACTTTTATTAAAAATGTTTTTATCGAAAACTGAAGGTTGTCGAAATATTTGATTGGTAACCTAAACAAACAAAAATATTTTTCAAAAAAAAATAAATATTTGCGTCGCACCCATATAAAGTTCATGTTATAAGGAACTTCTTGAAGATAACTATGAATGGGCATTATGTCGTGAAATCGTATCTCTTTAATGTAAACACACTACGAAATGTTCAAAGATACCAAAAACCTCAATATAAAACACTATTAGTCCCATTCTAAAAAAGCAAATTAACTTTTAAAATCAGTTCATAGCTAAAATATAAGGCCATAAGCCAACTTTGACAGCTTTTCCTATCCTTTCACACACAAAAAGCTACAAGTGGCTCGGTAGAACCGGTTGAACTACGAGAATTCAGAATTAATATTCGAGTAAGTAAAGATTTTAAGAAATATCAAAGCTTTTACCATAACATTATATAATTTTTGTTGTTAACTTAACTGTTTTAACTCATAGGCAAATAAGAGTGAAGCAAGTTGAATCGATTTTTTTCAAAACACTGCAACACTAAATGGATGGAATATAAGCCAGTCGACAACTTATATGAGTTCATTGCTTGTATTCAGGTGCGAAAATAACATATGATACTAAAAAAACCTTATTTACGAATTTTATAAGTTCATATACAGGGCGAAACGAGAGCTCTAAATCAGGGGTAGCAGGGGTTTGCAGAAACATTTTCAAAAATTCTTTCAGAATACGAAAGGTATAGTTAAAATACACTGTTTCAGAAAGATTGAACCAAATCAGACTCATAGATAATTTTATACAGCTCAAAATAGGCTCATTTTGACTCAACCTTAAAACCCTTATAAAAATATCCCCTTATTTATGACTAACTTAAAGCATGAGAATGATGTAACTAATCTTAGTACCATTAGCAATAAGCATGAACCAAGTAGTATTGGAAATTAGCCATATGAATATGAGTACTTGAAAAAAGAAAGTAATCGTCTGATAGAAATAGCCAGTGGCTACTCCCATAGGGAGAACACAAAAAAAAAACATTTTGACACTTCATATAGGGCCGATTTGGAGGTATTACATGATGAAAATGACCCTTCTGATTTGCCTAAATTGCTGGCGGGCCGACTTCGCTGTCCTCAGCGTCAAATATTTAATGACAGTTCCTTGGAACTGAACCAAAAACTACAAGGCTCTTCAAGCTTTAAATCTTTTAGCCAGCATTCTTTAGTGTCTGCCGAATGCGGCACTGAATATAAAACATTAAATCAAAGTAACAATGTTGACAGTGATACCCTAGAGGAACCAAATGTAACTAAATTGAGTGACCCTTTGTCGAATACAATTAATAAAGATAAAACTACAGGGCAAAATGATAAAATTTCTCAAATTTCCCAAAAAACCGACGTTTCGGAGAATCAACCCAATTAACATAACTAACGAAACAAAAAATATTAATACACCTTTCTCTGAGTTCACAGGTAACCCAGTGGCCATGGGAGGAGCAAGTCACCTTTACTCTTCAGCCTATGAAGGCATTCCGCTTACTACGAGCCATAATTCTCGTAAACAAACATTAAAAACCTATTTTCAGAATTTAAAAATAATAATTTCAAACGTTTCAATCATTCACGCCATGCCTCATCAGAACAATTACAATTGTGTGAAAAAATAATGGGGAGATATAATGAAATGTATGTGTGTATATATATATATATATATATATATATATATATATATATATATATATATATATATATATATATATATATATATATATATATATATATATATATATATATATATATATATATATATATATATATATATATATATATATATATATATATATATACAGTGTGTCCCAGATTCGCTTCTCTATATAGGGATCTCGGCTCCTATTATACCCACAGCAAAGGTTAAATGGGGAAAGTTTTAGAGGAAACTTATTGCATTCGATATCTGGCTTCAGATTTACGATCGATCAATAAGTTCGGGAAATATCGGCGAAAAACCGAAAATGGCGGATTTCGTTTTTCGCCAGTGTATCCAGAACGGTAAACTTGACAGCTGTCAAAATGTGACATTATTTGGACACATTTTTAAGACAAATAGGATGGCGTATACGACACGTCTTCGTTATTTCTTGTTAACCCGCAACCCGCCTCAACTTTCATTTTTCTTATGACCGCCATATTGGATTTTTCGATTTTTGGAAAGAGCCTAAAATTTCCAGTCTAGTGATATCTCGCAAGTGCATTAAAGATTTTAGTTTCATCAAAACATCACACTTCGTAAATTAGATTTCAATGTTTTTAAAGGAGGCCATTTGTCACAAGATTACATTAATAATTAAGTAATGTATTGAACGCATTGAATTTTCAATAAAACATGAACGTAAATAACGACTTAAAAAATCTAAATGAGCTTTAACTACTTTGTAAGTGGTTAACATTATTTTACAATTCTGAAAAATGACGTCCATTTGCATCGAGACATTTTTGACAATTGGTGACGGTTTTTCGTACAACCCTGGTAAGTGTATTTCGGTTAATATTTCTAAATGTGTACAGAACTCTTTGTCTCAGGATTTCTATCGTCACGGGGGCATCAAATTTATAGATTTCATTCTTCGTGTGACCGCAGAGGTAGAAATCCAAGGGCGACATGTCAGGGGATCTAGGAGGCCAAGATATTGGACCATTTATAGAAATTATTCTTTCGTCAAACTGCTCTCTTAAGAAGTTCCTGACTTGAATGGTATTGTGAGCCGGACATCAGTCTTGTTGAAACCAAGTTCTTCTTAATTCATCTTCCGTTAGAATAGCTCGTAAGGCTGGTAAAACCTGGTTTTGCAAAAGCTCTAGGTACCTCTGCCCGTTTAGGTTGTAGTCAGACAAAAATGGTCTAATAAGTCGATTTCCTGAAATCATTAATAATTTATAAATAGGTGCCCAACAGTCAAGGGCGGCAGGGTCGGCCGGGTGGTACTAGAAACTCTAAATTAGAAAGGGAAAATTATATTTATTAAAAAGTAGATATTTTCTTTCCAAAAATAATTATCGAAACATCCCGTAATGAGTGAGCTTGTATACAGTTGAAACCTATTCAGCTTTATTATGAAAAAGAAAAACATATTTGGTTATCGGGAAGTAATAGCCGTAATAAATTATTTTGTTGGTATTGCATATTAATTTCGAAAATACTAAATAAATTTATTTCAATGATATAATAATCTTAAAGAAGTACACCGTGCCTTAATAAAACATAAAATATCAAAAGAACAAACCCCTTGAGCTTTAAAATTTAAATTATTCGGAAATACAGCTGAAAAAATTTGATTAATATGGTATTTTTTTCATAACACAAGAACTAGGCTTCCATAAATCATTAAATTCAGACAATCAAAATAATTTTAGAGAATTAGCTAAATGTGCAGAAAATTTAAACAAAGTGTTAATAAATTTATAGAACCCAATTCTATTTTTATAGGTTCTTCGAAACTACAATACAAAATGATTGAATAAAAATGTAATACAATATCAAAAAAGTAAGTTGACTGACTAGAGTAGAACGTTTTACTTATTTATTAGATTATACTCTTTTAGTATCATTAAAGAACTAAACGAAAAAAAAAAAAGATTATTATTTGACCATCATTTGGTGCCTATTTAAAAAAGATTGGTTAGATTAACTTACCAATGATCCAACACCAAACGTTACTTCCGAATCTGATCTGTAGATGTCTCTCTGCCACTTCGTGAGGATTTTGCACAGCCCAATGATGACGGTTGTGCCTATTAAAGATTCCACAATTCGTGAACCTGCTCTCATCGGACCACAAGACATGATTTACAAAATCAGGATTTTCATTACATCTCTCACAGAACTGTAGTCCTCTTGGAAAATCAGTTTCCTTAAGTCCTTGTACTATTATGGGTTTGTATGGATGGTACTTATTCTTTTTTAAAACTCTCTGTACTGTTGATTTTGGCACATTACTTTCCTGTTCTACAGTTCCTACCGATGCACTAGGGTTTTCGTTGATAACTTGTAAAATGTTTGTCTCGATTTTCATTGTTATTATTGTATCCGCTTCTAGGTTGTTCGAAGGCACCATGGTTAATTAAATTAACTACGATTTTTCTGAATTGGGTTTTACTAGGCTGCCGTCGTTCGGGGTACATCTCCAAATACCTTGCTGAGGTAACATCGGCGTTTCTGTATGATTGAAAGTACAGAGCTAACATGTCAACCTTTATACTTTATATTATAGATTTATGATTTTATTGGGATAGAAGCGTACCTACTACGTATTAAAAGACAGCTTTGATACTTTCAACTCTTTAACTTAACGTCAAAGTCAAAATCCAATTTTGTTACAGATAAATCATGGCCTCCTTGGAAAACATTGAGAGCTAACATTATTTTAAATCATGGCCTCCTTAGAAAAAACTGAAACCTAACTTTACGAAGTGTAATATTTCAATGATACTGAAATCTTTAATGCACTTGTGAAATATCACTACACTGGAAATTTTAGGTTCTTTCCAAAAATCGAAAAATCCAATATGGCGGTCATAAGAAAAATAAAAGTTGAGGCGGGTTGCAGGTTAACAAAAAACAATGAAGAAGTGTCGTATACGCCATCTTATTTGTCTTAAAAATGTGTCCGAATAATGTCACATTTTGGCAGCTGTCAAATTTACCGTTCTGGATATACTGGCCAAAAACGAAATCCGCCATTTTCGGTTCTTCCCCGATATTTCCAAAAATAATTAATCGATCATAAATCTGAAGCCGGATATCGAATGCCTATAGTTTCCTCTAAAACTTTCCCTATTTAACCTTTGCTGTAGGTATAATAGGAGCCGAGATCCCTGTATAGAGAAGCGAATCTGGGACACACTGTATATATATATATATATATATATATATATATATATATATATATATATATATATATATACATAGGCTCAAATAACAAGCCTCACACTAATACCCATAGATGACACATCTTTACTCTTTGGATTAATTTCTTACTGCCTTAAATTTTATTGTACTTGTTACAATTGCAAAAAAATATTGTATATATAAATAATATTGCGGTAACATCGTTGGAAAAGTTTGCCTTAAGTAGGATTTTTGCGAACAATTCAAATCAAAAAAGCTTGAAAGAGATTTCAATTTACTTTATTTATTAATGCAAATAAAAACTCCATTTATATGCATACCCAAAACATCGAAGTATTACTCAGTTTATTAACCCAAAATTGTTCCCGGCGATAAAATCCGAAATCCCTTTAAGCGGGTTTCCAGTTTATGATTGTCAGAGAGGTTGTCTCCTCGAACAATTCGAACATGCATTTACGTATAAAATTTAGAGATTTTAAACTTTTATTCTCTTCTATGTATACATCGCCTAGTTTAAAGCAAGTCGTTATGGGTTATGAATTTCGACAGGCGAATTTACCATGACACGTCCGGTCTTTAATATAACAGTAAGTAGTTAGAATATCTAGGCGAATGGAATGCAGAATATTATTGAGTCTGTCGTAAAACTTGATGAAAAAGTAAGTATTTCATGTATTTATAAATGTGTCCATTGTTTTCAAAATTTTAAAAGCCTCTGAGAAAGTCGAAAATAATAAAAAAATCGGTAAATAAGTCTTTTGCCCGGAACATGCTTTGTATAAAAATATGCCACAAAGATATAACACAATTGTATATTTAGTTATTTTTTAATAACTTTATTATGTTCGACAAAAATTGTTGTATTGTAAGCTGCAAAAAAGCTAAATGATCTATGTGCCACAAATCATTTTTTTTTTCGAAAATGGGAAAAACTTTACATCTATGAACAATGAAACCACTATTTATTTCTTAGACATTAACACTCTTTAGAAACACATACAATATATAATTCAAGAAGATTTTAGGTGACAAACGTAACACAAAAAAATAAGCACAAATTAAAGTTGAAAGTAATCTGCTCTTAATATTATCTCTAGGCACTTATAATGGTATTAAAAAGCATGTCTATCTTCTTCACGATAGAACGTACGATGAGCAAACAAGCTCAGCAGACGTCAGATATTTTCGACTTTAACTGCTGTGACATTTCTTCTTTGGTAACTAGCAGCGATGAAGGTTGCGTAATATGAAACTTTAATGTTTGGCGATGTTTTGTCTAAATTAAAAAAAAAAGGTATTTAATCCATATCCCAAAATTTGTATGGCCTGAAAAATTTTGACGTGGGAATTACTGCCTTAACATCTTCCACAGTCCGCATTTTGGAACATTTGGCGTTGCACGATTAAAGCAGATTCTCTAACTGATGCTGAAAAAACAATAGCCTGAACTAAGAAGTTTGTGATCGAGTTTTAAGTTTTTCGGCACACTCATCACTCCAAATACGCAGAATTCTTTTGTCAGTTAAGACAAAACTAGCGTGTAGTTTTTAACAGACATGATGCCAACTAGTTCCCACCCTTGCCAGATTGCCCCCACGCACATTTGAAGTGTCTCTAGTATGAATCCAAAAGTTTCTAGGGGTTAGTTTAGTTTTAAATAAAAATATACCCCTAGTTAAAGTCGAGTGGATTGGAATATTAAAAAATAATATTGAAACTTAATTACCACCGTTATTCAAATAATTATTATTTTCGACAGTTGCGTTGGGTGCCTATTATTGGTTTCTAAGGATGATTAAAGGCTCTATTTTCTTTACAATTTTAGTTGGTTAACGATTTGATATCTATTTCAAATCTTCCTAAGGGCGTTATATGAGAAAAATTTTGTTTGTGTGTAGGTTCGTAAAATAATGTTAAGCTTTATATTAAATTAGTTTCTAGTATTAGTATATAAATTATTTTTTCCCTCGTAAGTAGTAAGTGTTGTAAATGGAAAAAACTAGTCTCCGAGATTTTTTCAGATCGTCACTTTTAAGGGTTCGTAAACGCTGAAGAACATATTTTCACAATTCCATCGGTCTGTCTATCTATTGGTCTATTTTTCGGCCTGTCTATATCTTTGCGGCATAGTTTAAAATCTTAAAAACTACTTAACTGATTGTCTTTAAATTTTGGTTCAAAATCCAAAATTGTAGCTTAATAAACTGTTAAAAAAACACTGCTTCTTTAATTTACCTCAAATTTTGCACTAGTATCAAATCTGTGACTTGGAAATGAGCTAGTAAATTATTGGTACAAATTCAAGATGGCAAAAGAAAATGGCGGCCTCCTAAAATGTGTAAAAAAATCAGTCTGAAAAACTGCTTGTTCGATTGATTTTAAATTTTGCGCAAGAATTAAGTGTGTTATAAATTGATACTAATTCAAAAAGGCAGAACAAAACCGCGAACGAAAATGTTTAAACGTCGTAAAAAAACCTTTTTTATTTAAATGACTACAAATTTTGTACAAATATCGATGATATAGCGAGAAACTTGGAAAATGTTCAACAATTTCAACATGGCGAAGCAAAATGGCGGCCTATTTAACGTATAAATCTAGTTAGTTGCACTTATAGCCATTTAGTAGTTATATACATTATATTGTGTTATCTTTCACTTTCCTAAACAAAAGGAGGAATTTTTTGTGAGAATTTTTTTTTTTTTGAAATTGCGTATAACGAATGTGTAAGGGAACTTAATCGAAAATTTACTGGTGAATCTTACCTTTTTGTATGCAAGCAGTGGCGGATGCTCCATAAAGCCGCGTGGCCGCGCGCCCTTCCTGAAAAATGTTAACATAACACACTATTTCAATTCTTATAAATTTAATATTAATATAAGATTATGCTAATTTTTTTACCCCAGAAGGCATCAGTTCCTGGCCGTAATTAATTACCCGGCCTCGTTAACTCGTAGAAGTTCTCAAACATGTGTTTCAGGCGCAGCCTCTACAGCCGGTATTACTAGCTCGTATCGTTCCGTTCCGTTCCGTTCGCTGCCTTTCCGGCGCGAGTTTCTCGCTAGGGATGCCGATCTTTTTATAAAGAGTCGATTTTCGGGATCGATCTAGATCGAAACTAAAATAATCGACCTTCGATTAAATCGGTTGCGAAAAAATCGGTTCTCAAAAAATCGATCTTTTGCTTTTGATAAGTTTTTGGGACCTATTGAACCTAAATTACTATACTCTTTTTATTATTATTATTTACTACATTGTAATAAGTTTACAAAATTTTTAAAATAGAATACATATTATTACATAAACAGCTGCAGATTATAATCAGAGTTCTAAATAGAATTGTACTTGTTTAAGTTAAACAGAGCTTACCGTTATGTTCTCTGTTTAAAAAGACAAAATATTATACAGAGAATATGAAAAAAAAAAAACAGACAAGCATCACACAGCATAAGGAAGGCTGATAAAACTTCAAACATATCCTTTAAATAATAAAATAAAATACGTTTGTTATTTGTGTAAATAGAGAGAAAAAATATTTAATTGTTTTTATAAGGTTTTCATTTATATTGTGGAGCCAACCTAGATGGTTAATAATAAAACAGACAAAAAAAACGGAAAAAGTCTTAAGTATAAAAAATATAGGGTTTTTCCATATTATCTTATTTATAATCCGAAAAACAAGAGCTTATTAATGACCATAAATGAAATAGGGAGATTTAAAAATAGAGAAAGTGATTTCGTTTCCTATTTATACCAGAGTCCGAAATATAATAAGTATCCTTCAATTTGTATCTTTAATGATTTAAGTTAAGAGTTGCTTGTTTAAAAAAAAACAATTTTCGAAGTCTTTTACTAGCTAGCCGATTACGAGAATGGTCTAGTATATTTTCATTTTCTGATGACACAGAAGTAGATATTATCGAAAAGTGTTCCAATGCAATTTGTGCCAATTTTGGATAAATTAATTTGTAATTATTCCTAAAACTCAATTAGTAATAAAAATCACTCAGATAAGGAATACTGAAATACTATACTTTATTTTATTATTTTGTAATGCAAAATCGGTAAAAAAAACGATTTTCGTACAAAAAATCCATTTTCGATTAAATTGCTTAGCAAAAAATTTAAAAAACCTAACAATCGATCTTAAAAAGATCGATTCAAGATCGACATCCCTATTTCTCGCGCTGGGTTTCTTTTAGAAACTTTTGTGTGAAAAATAATAATAAATTGTGTTACAATAAAATGAGAAGAATATTTTTGCCAATGCCAACATGGACAAGTATTTTATTGAAACGTTTGATTTCTTTTTTTGAAGCGAAACTTCTTTAGGTAACGCTACGAGGAGACAGCTGTAACGATAGATATAATAATACTACTGCGGAGCGCAGTAAAGCGTGTTAATTGCTTTGTATCAAAGAGGTCATTAGAAATACAATTTATTGGGAATGGCAACCTGCAGAATTAACTAAATAATTTTAATAAAAAATATAAAAAATGATATATTATATGTGTCATAATGTATTAAAGTTTTTCGGTTTTTTTCGATATTTGTTTTTTTTTGTCTATATTTTATGCTATAAAATAAGAAAATTAGAATAATAATAGTTTTCTGTTTTTCCTGTTCGATTTTTCGGCATATATTGTAAAATATATTGTATAATTTGTATATAATATATTTAAAGAAATAATAGTTTTTTTGATTTTTTATATTTTTATTTTTTTGTTTCGATATATTTTATGTTAAAAAAAATTAAAATGCTTTGCAACATAATTATTTAATTTCATAAGTGCAAAAAAATAGGTAAATTCTATGCCAAACGGCAATATTTCACTCTATCGTAAACTTTAGTACAATCTAACG
>JAUTXW010000808.1:0-25613 GCA_030620095.1 Kuschelorhynchus macadamiae
TATCTAATATACAGTGGTCATTATATATATGTTTTAAACTCAAACAGTCCTGTTTAAATAAAATTAATAAGTTTGCATTTTCTCGAATTAGACGTTTAAGGATTGAGGAATATCCTTGAAAAATAAAAAAACAATCGGTGTTTCTATGCCTTCCATGCGTGAAATAGTCCCTAATAATAGATTGATTATGACAAGGAATATCATCAAAAATGATAACGGAATTTGGCTTTATCTCATGAGGTGAAATAATGTTCTCATCGCTATCATATTCAAAGTATCCAATTTCTTTCATAGGTTTTAACAACTTTCTTAAATATTCATATTTTGGTTGATCTAATGACTTTGAATAAACATAGACATTTTCAAACCTAATTCCATTTGGATGCTCGAGCAGTGTAAGCATAACGTTGGTTTTACCGCTACCACTGCAACCAACTATAAGCCCTCTTTTTGAACCACCGCAAAATAAGTCACCATGCTTTCTCAACTGTTTACTTAAAATTTTTTCATCATGATTATTTACTGGTAATGAGAATTTTTGTTTTTCAATCCTCATTCTTAATCACACTAGTAAATATTTTTAGCTGTAAAAGTATTTATACCAGAAAAATGTCAATGTGCTTTTAGTATAAAAAGAACTTCAATGACTGTGGGTCGCCATAAGTTGAAAAAAACTATTAAAACACGTAATAGAAAAGGCTCTGGTTTAGTAAATAAATTAATTAGCAAACTACCTTTCGAAGTTCATATACCAGGATATAATTATTGTGGTCCCGGCACCAACTTGGAAAAAAGATTAACTAGAGGTGACGTTGGTATAAATCCATTGGATTCCGCTTGCAAAGAACATGATATATCTTACTCTCAGACTGAAGATTTATCAAAAAGGCACATATCTGACCAAATATTAGAAAAAGGTAAAAGCTAAAGATTCTTCTATTGGTGAAAAAATTGCAGCTTTAAGTGTTGCAGGAATAATGAAGGGTAAAAGAAAGTTCGGTTTGGGATTAAAAAATACAAAAGGGGGTAAACTTAAATTGAGAAAAAAACGTATCATTCGAACGCCCAAAAAAATTGGAGGATTTCTACCTCTTTTGTTTCCCATTCTTGGCGCCCTGGGTGCACTAGGTGGAGGCGCGGCAGGAATTGCTAAGGCAGTAAATGATGCTAAAGCAGCTAAACAGCAACTAGAAGAAATACATAGACATAATATTGCAATGGAAAATGCTTCTAAAGAAGGGAAAGGATTATATATTAGACCATATAAAGGAAAGGGACTATTTATTAGACCTTATAAAGGAGGATCCGTCAAAATGAAAGCAATCAGACAAAAAAAAAACTCAAAATAAGTTTTCCAAAAAGAGCACTTACGAACAATGATATTATTAAATATGTAAAGCTGTTAAAAATAACTGGCTTTAGAGGTGTTTTTATGCTCGATGAACTTCCAAAAAAAATTAATCTGAAAGAATGTGGTATTGTAAATTTGGATAAAAAACAAAATAAAGGATCTCATTGGACTGCTTATATTAAAAATAACAAAAATGTAATATATTTTGATAGTTATGGAAATTTAAAACCACCTTTTGAACTTCTCAAATATTTTAATTCGAATGGCAAAGTGGATGTATTTTATACTTATGAAAATAAACAAAAATTTAATTCATATAACTGTGGTCAACTATCCCTAAAATTTTTGCAAAAAAATATATAAACTCATTATTTATTGTAATATCTCATTCATAAATAAACTGCAATGTCTACCACAATTGCCATATCAGGAAACAGTTCTGTTTTGTCTGCTGATTTTAATCCGCCCATATATTTAGAGGATGAAAAACAATATTACCTGGGTTTAGCTGATTTTGAAACGTTTATGACTATCCCCAATATAAAAGAAGGATATAATAAATTTTATATAGATAAAAAAGTAATTGTTATTCCCGACGGAACTTATGACATTACAGATATAGAAACATACATAAGAGAAAGTATAGAAGATTTATTTCCGAATGAAAAAATTTTTTTTCTTTTAAAAGCAAATGTTAATACTCTAAAAACTTTTTTAATGTGTGGTAGAATAATTGATTTTACCAAGGAAGATTCGATAGGAAAAATGTTGGGTTTTAATAGCAGGATACTAGAAGCTATGAAAGAGGAAGAATCAGATAATGTTGCAAAAATAACTAAGGTGAATGCTATTTGTATTGACTGTAATATTTGTGTCGGTTCTTACAATAATGGTAAACCTGTTCATATTATTCACCAGTTTTATCCAACTGTAGCTCCAGGGTATAAAATAGTTGAATCTCCTTTGCCCATTTTGTATTTTCCAGTTAGCGTCAAAGCAATTAACAATATAACAGTTAAAATAGTTGATCAAGACGGAGAACTTATCAGTTTTAGAGGAGAAACTATAACAGTAAGGTTACATTTACAAACAAGTGAAATATAAAATGGTAGTTAGATATAATAGAGCCCTTGGGATGAGACTTGCCCCTACTACTATCAACAAAGTAAAAACTTATAAAAAGAAAAAGCCTAAACAACAGTTCAGTATCAAATCCAACACCAACAAGTTAAGACGAGATAATCGTAAATTTCTCACATCCTTGGGTTTCACTGTTTTAAAATAATGAACATATTAAACGTAAACGAAAAGCTTTATGTAGACAATTCCATCGTCAGTTCTGAGCTTCACACATATCAACCATATATTTCTTCAAAATTCGATTACAATGATGAAATAAGGATCCCAATTCAAGAACTCGATGCTTACACTCTACCATCAGATAGTTTACTTTATATCGAAGGAAAATTAACTAATACAGAAGGTAAATATAAGAAAGAATTGCTATTTATTAACAATGGTATAGCCTTTTTGTTCAGAGAAATCCGCTATGAACTAAACGAAATTACTATAGATTCAATAAGAAATGTTGGATTAGCATCAACCATAAAAAGCTACCTTTCTCACAATACCAACGAAAGTTTAAAACTGGAAAATGCAGGTTGGTTTCCACATCGGAAAGAAGGTGATACAATTTTAGTTGATAATGATGGAAAATTCTCCGTATCCATACCACTAAAAATGCTTTTAGGATTTTTTGAAGATTACAGAAAAATTATTATGAATATGAAACAGGAATTAGTTCTTATTAGATCAACTGATGATTTAGATGGTGTTATTTTCAAAGAAGATCCGGCACACCTTGTTACTGCTCCTGACACTCCATTGGTTACTTTCGATAAAATTTATTGGAAAGTTCCTCACATTCTAGTTGATATGCCACAACAACTTGCTCTATCAAAAATATTAGAATCAAATAAAGATATATTGATAGGATTCAGGAGTTGGGAACTTGTTGAATATTCTTCTCTAACCGAAACAACCCGTCACACATGGCCGGTAAAAACAACTAGTAAACTAGAAGCTCCTCGTCATGTTGTGATTGGCTTTCAAGAAAACAGAAAAGGGAAAATTGTTAAAGATATGAGTAAATTTGACAATATTACCTTGTCAAATATTAGAGTATATTTAAATTCTGAAAGATATCCTTATCACGATTTGTACTTAAATTTCGAAGAAAACAAATTTTCTGCTTTATACGAAATGTTTGCCAACTTTAGACAGTCTTATTATGGTGTTCCAAATGAACCCATTTTTAATCCTGAACAATTCAAAAACATTAGTCCTATTACACATATTGATTGCTCCCATCAAAAAGAAACAATTCAAACGGGATCCGTAGTAATGAGAATTGAATTTGAGACACACAATGCAATTAAAAAAGATACTTCTGCTTATTGTCTTATTTTACATGACAAATTATTTAGCTACAACCCTCTTACTAAAATTGTGAAACAATTATAAACTTTATCCCCACTATTTTCATATTTCGATTTAATTTAAAGAAATTTTCAAAAGCTTTTAGTTTTAATCATGACATCAAAACTACAACTACAAATTGAAAAATTTATTTTTAAAATTAATCAACTGAAAGAAGAAATTGCAAATTATTCAAGTAAAAAAAGTCTCATTAAAAAATTTGCTGCTTTGAAAATATGAGATTGGTTATAGATATTCAAGGATTCAAAGATGAAAAAAATAAATTTATACCGAAAGAGCTTGCAGCTTTTGATGGTTATGAAATGACTCATTACATTTTTAAAAAGCCTTTTCCAATGGAGTTTCTTTCACCTGATTGTCACAAGCAGGCGGTATGGTTAACGAAAAATTATCATTGTATACATTGGAATAATGGATTTACTCCATTACATCATTTCCCAAAAATAATTGAAACACTTACGAAGAAAGCAGATTTTGTTTTTGTAAAAGGAAGCGAAAAAAAGGATTTTATACAGAAATATTCTAAAAAGCATGTGATTGAAATAGATGAACAACCAGCTCTAAAGCTAATGGAACCAAAATGCTTCTATCATTCAAAATCACCTTGTATGTGTGCTTTGACAAATGTGTTATTTTTATATGACAATTGTTTTATGAATGAATAAAAATATAAAAAAAACTTAATTACCTTTTTATTTTGCATTAACCAACCATGATTGAATATAATTAATATGATACCTTAAATCTAATTTTCTAAATTCATTTAAAAGTTCATACTCATTTTTATATTTTAAATAATCATTACAAAATTTAGCGGCTAATTTACATTGTTTCATTCGATCTATATTATTAACATATGCTGACAAATCTTGTGCTTCTGCGTCTTCTTCGCCTACAATTGATAAATATTGGAAGTATGCTGCAGATATAATAAACTCTTCATACATTTCAGTAACCATTTGCTCCATTGTAAATATTATTAAATTTATTCTTCCTTTTCAATTTCTTGAAGAATAGTATCCTCGTCAATAAATTGATTCAAGTCTTTTAAATAGTAACCAAAGCCAATATCTTTTAGATCTTGAATAAGTTGAAAAAAATTTAATGTTTCAATGTATTTGTTGCAACAGAGGGCAGCCTTTACGAATTCCTCAGATTGATTACAATAAAAGTCTATCCACTCCGGACCACTTGCCATACAATATGAGAAATAGGTTTTTGAAAGATTACTAAATTTCTCCTCTAATAATTTAACTGCAATCAGCAACTCAGCCATTTCATTTATTTAACATAATATTTTAAATATGTAGGGGGACGTCTCTTGCGAATAGGATTAACTTTCTTTGATAATACCTGTTTTTTATCTTCGTATAATTGAAACCTCTTTTGGGTTGCAATAATAGCAGGTATAAATTGGCAATCTTCTCCTATAAATTCTATTAGGTGGCTTAATTCTCCTACAAAGTATGATTTCCCAAATGTATTGAAAAACGTAGTAAGGCTTATAATTCCTTCTAAATAATCATCACAACAGTCAATTGCTTCCAAATAATCTCGTTTCAGTGGATAAAACAGCTTGGTGTATTCATCTTTCGAAATCACTTCAAAGAAATTGAGATATTTAACTTTTAACTGTCTGATAGTTGTAGTTAATTTTTCGCGATTACACATAATTCACTTATTACTTGACACATTTTTTCTTTTTGTTTTATACAAAATTGGTGGAAAAATTCAAAAATAACTTTTTACGCAACTCGAGCACAGCTTAGTAAATGTGTCTCGGCATACTAAAATGATCATGATGCACCTATTTATAAGACTTAAGAATGCAAAATCAAATGTGGGAGAACAAAGAGAAAAAATTAAAAAATATGATGCGAATGAGAATAAAAGGGGAGGAAGTTAAGAATGAGGGACATGAGAGAGAGGAAGAGGAGGAGGAGGAGGCGCTCCCCTATTATAACTACTGTCCTTCCTTTGGAAATTATTTGAAGCTTATCAGCGAAGTTTAATGTTGAAAATCCCTTTATTATTAAGACACACACCACACATTCACACACACTCTTCTTACTAAATTCTCCAACATTTTCAACGTTATTACCGACAGCCGAAGTTGACGGTATTTGCATATCCACGTCCGTTATTGTCTTCCATATCGCACCATGCACGACGCGACGTACGTATCACACAACACACGGTTAGCCTTTCAAACAAAGAACCTACTCCAACGATAGCTTCCGCCACCACTTAAAGCACGCGACAGAAATGCAAAAATGGCAAACAGCCGGTGGAAAATTCAATAACCTCTGGCTCGATTCACAGAAAATTAAGCATACAGGACTTGGCTGCAGAGAAGCTAGCGGCCCGCCTAGGTTCTATTCGATATTCTATTGTGGCTGGGTCGGAGTCAAGGCCGCATTTATTATAGGCTTGATAATTAAGATAATATTTTAGCATTTTTAATATAAACAGTCCATGGAAGCAAGGGAAGCAGTGCTTCCCCAAAAAAAATTACAAAACATCTTCTAAAATGTAATTTTTGAAATAGGAAATCATTAATTTAGTTTATATTAAAAATGCTAAAATATTATCGTAATTCTCAAGCCCATAATAAATGCGGCCTTGACTCCGACCGAGCCACAATAGAAATCGAATAGAACCTATGCGGGCCGCCAGCTTCTCTGCAGCCAAGTCCTGTATGCTTGATTTCCTGTGAATCGAGCCAGAGGTTATTGAACTTTCCACCGGCTGTTTGCAATTTTTGCATTTCAGTCGCGTGCTTTAAATGGGGGCAGAAGCTATCGTTGGAGTAGGTTCTTTGTTTGAACGGCTATCCGTGTGTTGTGTGATACGTACGTCGCGTCAGAATTGAACACGCCTTTAATAAACAGTTGGAAATTAGTCACCGCCAACACAATGGACTAGTCGATAAAAATAGGCAAATATTAAGAAGACTTATCGATGGTGTTTGTTTTTTCGGACAGCACGAATTGGGATTTAGAGGTCATGACAAAACAAGGGTTTCTTCAAATAGAGGAAATTTTCAAGATTTAGTCAGTGTAATGGCTAAATGTGATGATTGCTTAAAAAATCATTTAGAGCAGTCTAGCGTTTTTCGCGGAACGTCGAATCGAATCCAGAATGATTTAATTTCCGCTGTTGCAACCATTATTCTAAAAAGAATTAAACAGGAGATTGGTGAGGCGCGCTATTGTTCTGGACGAAACAACTGATATCACTAATTTGAGCCAATTATCAAAGTCAAAAATCTCTATATTTATAAAAATACATCATTGTGTTTTTAAATAAATGGCGTCACAATATCCTAATAACTAGCACAATATAAAAAGCAAAATGCTCATATTAAAATTAAACTGCTAAAATATGACAACACATTATATAGAGCAACATGCACATATTAGAATAAAACAATACATTACAAATTAAAATTTATAGAATATATTACAAAGCCAAGTGCAGAGAACAATAAGTTGAAGTGGGTTCAGGTATACATCGATCACAATCATGTTGACAGAAACTCGGCAACTGTATATGGCTCTGCCTCAAGAATACACTGCCGAACAGCCCCCGGAAGCATGACCCGCCTAACATTGCCTTCAAATTTGGTGGAAGCTTATTGAAGTACTTAATGCAAGAGTACACTGGACTGCGTTCTGAGAGAAGAAAATTAAAATCAAGTGACCTGGTGTTATGGTTATGAATAGGTATATGTTGATTAAACAATCTTTTATTTCTATGCAGAAACATACATCACATACTCAAAGATGTGCAGTCCGGCCAACGTGAGCAACTCATGCCTCCGGAAAACCACTCTGCAAGATTCCCGCCAGCCCAGGCCCAGGACTATACGCACTGCCCTCTTTTGAATTAAAAAAAACCCCCTCAGTGCCAACACAGCTACCCCAAAAGATAACTCCAAATCTGAGGAGCGATTCAAAATTTGCATGATAGGACATGAGCAATGTTTTTGTGTCCAAGTAGTTTTTTAGGACTCGCAGTAAATAACAGCATAACTTACCGTTAGTTAGCTATATTAGCTATAGTAATACGCTACGTTAAAACAGACGGAAGTATTCAAGAGCGATTTTTAGGTTTTAAGAATGTGTCCGAAAATCGTACAGCAGATGCATTATATACCGTAGTTTATAACGTTACTAAAGAAATTAATGGAGAGAAAAATTAGTTGCTCAAAGCTATGATGGAGCTGCAGTGATGGCACGACAATTAGGGGGTCTTTAAAGCTAAAGTTCGAGAAACATTCCCAAGTGCTGTATTTGTTCATTGTTTTGCTCATAAATTAAATTTAGTTTTATCCCAGTCCATCAATCACATTAAAGAGTGTAAAGTATTTTTTGTTACTTTAAGTGGCATGGCTGCTTTTTTTTCCAAGTCAACAAAACGTACACAAGGTTTGGACTCCATTGTCCACAAATGATTGCCCAAAGTAGCTCCTCAAATTCAAATTCAAATTCAAATTTTTTATTCAGGTTATACATTTCTTTTACAAAACTTTACCATCGTTAATAATTTGCTGGTTTTACAAAAAAAAAAAGAAAAATATATATATATAGTATATGTGCCAGCACACATTTAAGATCTAGCTGAAATACATAATAAAAAATCTAGGAATAAAAATATTAATAATGATACAATTAAGAAATAACTTTAAAACTAAAATATCTGTACAATCATGTTTAAAATAGACACTGATTACTATACTCTTTAAAATATCACACAAGCACAATTAAAACAGAGAAAACATTAAGAACATTATTCTGTGAAGTCATGCTGCAAAAATTCAGTGATGCTATAAAACACATTTTCTATTAAAATTGATCTGACTGACTGCCCAAACTTTGCCCCTGTCATATTTCTCCAAGATCTTGGGAGTTTATTGTAAAAGACTGGACAGTAGTAGTTCACGGAAAAGCGAGCTCTTTCCAATCTGAGATATTCAATTCTTAAATCGTTTTCTTGCCTAGTATGGTGACGGTGAAAAAAGTTGTTAGTGTTATATTCATTGAGGTGCTTGTGACAATATACCAGACATTCATATATATATATATATATATATATATATATATATATATATATATATATATATATATATCTACAGGGTGTTGTTAAGATATTAAGCCTCCTATAAGCCTCTCTTGCATCTTCCCTGCATCCCAAGCCCGCGACAACCCTAACAGCTCTTCTTTGCAATCCAAAGATTCGCTTAGAGTATGGCGAATGTCCCCAAACCAAGATAGCATATACGGCAATAGACTGGAACAGGGCATGGAATGCCTGAAGAAGAAAATCTCCCGGTAAGATCCTGGCCAGGGCTCTCAAAAGTTATATGCTCTTTGATAGGCGATCCGCTATGTGATCAGTGTGGTGTTCAAACCTAAGGGCTGGATCCAGGAACACACCAAGAAACTTAACCTCCTCAGGATTGCCATCCCCAAGTTCTCAAAGACCGAATGTTATTTTTTCAGTTTTAGCATAGTTTAAAGTTAATTTATTTGCCGTGAACCAGTCACTTAGCTTATCTAAACACTCGCTCGCTCTCTCATCCAAGGCATGCAGGTCCCTATCCAACACAGTGACTGATAGATATCATTAATGTAAACTAAGAAGAGAAGAGGGCCGAGCACAGAACCCTGAGGCACTCCGTGCGGTACCTCCTCCCAGTTGTCTGACTCTTCCCTGAAAAACCGTTTTCTGTTTCCTTCCAGACAAGTATGACTGCAGTATTTAAGCTTCTCGGAGAGTATCTCATGAGATACAAAGTCGAATGCCTTTGAGAGCTCACAGCATACCGTGTTTGCATATTGCTTCCTCTCAAATGCCCCCACTATGCACTCCAGCAGCTCCAAGGTAGCCAATGTGGTCGATCTTCCCTCCCTGAAGCCATACTGACTTGCAGAGCTGATCCCAGAGTAGACTTTCATACACCTTAGGTACTAACGCTATGGGGCGATAGTTGCTCATAATAGTCTTATCACCTTTCTTAAAGACAGGAATTACTTTGGATTGTTTAAGACAGGATGGGAATATACCTGATGTTATACTACGATTGATTAGTTTTGTAAAGGGAATAATCAGAACATCTTTGAGCGAGTTCAATAGAGGGACATTCATGTCATATATATCTTTACTATGTTTACGCTTTAAAGAGTTTACCGCATCTCGCACTTGGTTAAAGCAAACAGTTTCAAAACTAAAAACTTCCTGTGTATGTGGCTCACCGAGAAAATCAGTATGGTTTTTACCTCTATTATTGATCTTAGATAAGGTTTCTTCCGCTATATTTGCAAAATAGTGATTGAATTCAGAGCAAGAGAGACCCTGCCCTGCCACAGATTGAGTCCCCACCCCTCTAAACCCACCCACTACCTGCCATGCTGTTTTTATTTTGTTGGAAGAATTTATGATGTAACTACAATATGATTCTTTTTTAGCCCTTGTTAAAGCCTGCCGGCACTGTTTTTTAAAGTCTTTAATTCTGGTTTTAAGTTGATCAGAAGGTTGACTTTTTTTAAGAGTTCTATTAAAAATCTGAGTGTTTCCCTCATATTTTTTAAGGCATTGTTAAACCACTGGATTTTGTTGGCTCTCTTAATTTTTTGATGTTTAATAGGCAAATACTCATTCATCCTATTCACAATTATACTCAAGAATTTATCAAATTTAAAATCGACACTTTCGCTCCTAACTTGTACTCTCAAATATTCATACATCAATGACACCCCCCTACCTGTTATTGGTCTGCTTATGTGAATACCACCGTCAAGTCCCTGCACAGCCAGGTTTATGCTTATATCGATAGCTAGATGATCAGAAAGCAATGGATCAAAAACAGATGTAGTAAATTGCACAGTATCTCCTACTAGGTGGAATTATAATGGAAGACTTGTGTTAACAGTATCTGAAAATCTTGAATCATAGATTGAACTGTTTGAGAATATAATAGAAAATAATGAATCGTGGGACTCAGAAGCAATAAATAGTTCGAGGGGGTTTTTGGACTGTTTGAAACGAGATTTTAATTTTAATTATTTGTTGAACATATTTTCAGAAATATTTCCATTCTCGGACAATGTTTGTAATAACAAACTAAAACAAATGATATTGCTTTTTGCCTAAAAAAAGTGGGTGATTTTAAGTCCATTTTAAGTCAAGAAAGAGATGACTTTGACCTATTTTGGGAGAAAACGATGACGTTAAATGTAGATGTTCAAACATCATACAGACGCCTCTTTTATGAAATAATCGATCAAATTCAGCAACAAATAAACTATAGATTTAACGCTTTAAATGGTTTTAAATTCCTCGAGCTCTGCAATTTTGATGCATTTAAAGAAAAAACTTTTCCAGAAGATGCGTTTAAATCTCTTCTTCATTATGGCCGGTTCTTCGACCGAGTGTTACTGCGATCTGAACTAAAAGTGATTTACGAAACTGATGACATTAGCGCAAAAATAAACGCTAAGGAACTAATGCAATTTTTAAAAGACAAGGAGCTCGAAGATGCCTATACCGAAGTGTCAAAATTGTGTGCATTAGTATTGACAATACCTGCCACAAGTTCATCAGTAGAACGCAATTTTTCAACACTTAAACGTATAAAAAATTTCGTGAGAAATTCAACGGGGCAGGAGAAACTTTCGCATACATCGCTGTTGTCCATTGAAAATAAACTTTTCCAAAATATGTCGGAGCATCGACGCTTTTATGATGACGTCATTGACGAATTTGCAAAAAATAATAAATAAATAAATAAATGCTTTATTGTCAAAAAAATTTTACAATTTTGTGGACAAAGCTGTTGTAAAAAAATAGTTTACAAACATCAAAATTAGCAAACAAAACAAAACAAAAACACATCATAAATATTATAGAAAAATAATATTTAAATCAAGAATTTAGAATATTAATATTATAGAATCATAAAAGAAGTACATTAGAAATGTACTTTGTCAGTCGTACTATGTTATAAACATTTTCATAAATATAATGTAAAAAAATAAAAAAGCAAAGTAAAAAATAAAAAAGTACGAAACAATTAAAAAAATACATATACAAAATTCGGTAAAAATGGTTGGTAATGGCAACTATCACACTAGGGGTTCATAAGGATAAAATTATGTGTTGTAAAACTCGTTCACGGTGTAGAAAGCTCTTTCCAGTAAGAATGATTTCAAAGCCTTGCAAAATGAAGTCAGAGATATTATGGATTTGATGTTAAATGGCAGGTGATTATGCATTTTTTTTGCATTGTAGATTACTGATCTTTTAATTAACTCTGAGTGTGGGGTTGGAAGATAGAGATCGTGCTCAGTATTTCTGAGAGGGTAGTTGTGAGAAGGTCTCTCTAATAGAGCAGGTGCGTGCTTACGAATTAAGCAAACCGATTCCAAAATGAATAAGCAAGAAAGGGTTAGTATTTTATATCTTTTAAAGAAATCTCGGCAGTGAGTTCTACTGTTAAGTCTCAGTAGGTAACGAACAGCTCTTTTTTGTAGTATAAAAATTCGATCAAATTGAGTCGTACAACATGTACCCCAGAATGGAATAGCATATCTGAGGTGCGACTCAACAAGAGCAAAATAAACAGTTCTAGAGGTAGAAAAGCTAAGCTCCTCGGAAACAGATCTTAACGCAAAGCAAGCAGAACCTAACTTCTTTGATAAAGCGTCGATATGTGGATCCCATTTTAAAGAATCATCTACAAGAAGCCCTAGAAATTTTACAGAGTTTACGACATCAATAGTGGTGCCATTAAGGTCAAAAGGTTGCAGCGTGTTTTTATAAGACAAGACTTTCGTTTTAGAGATGTTCAAACATAGGAGATTAGAATCGCACCAGGATTTAATGGTGATTAGGTCATTAGATACAATCCTATGTAGGTCCGTGACATCTGGGTGGCTCCACGTAAAGCTGGTATCGTCCGCAAAGAGACATATTTTTCCACTAATGTTTAAATTAGCCATGTCGTTTATGAACAGAAGAAACAAGATAGGGCCTAGTACCGAGCCTTGAGGCACTCCACATTCCATTGGCCTACAAGAAGACATCCTGTTGTCAACTTTCACAACTTGATTTCTGTTGCTAAGATATGACTTAAACCAATTGAGAGGAGCCCCTCTAAATCCATAGTACTGCAGCTTGTTAGTTAATATATTATGATTCACACAATCGAAAGCTTTGGAAAAATCACAGAAAATTGTTGCCGTAGCGTGATGGTTGTTTAGGCTGGAGTAAACTCTATTAAAAAGGGAAAACATGGCATCGCTTGTGCATTTGTTACTTAAAAATCCAAATCGATGTTTTGTAAGTATTTCATATCTAGACAGAAATGATAAAAGCCTTTTTTTAACCAGTCTTTCGATGATCTTAGATAGCGTAGGGAGAAGTGCAATTGGGCGATAGTTCGAAGCTTCTTCTGAAACACCTCCTTTGTGAAGAGGTATGATTATTGCAGTTTTAAGGCAGCTTGGAAAAGTACCATTTTGGAAAGACATATTTATCAAAGTAGTCAGATGCTCTAGTGTGCATTCCGGCAGACTTGAATAATAATAATAATAATAATAAAAAATGATCGAAGAATCGAATTACATTACAAATAGGTAAGTTTCTAAAAATTGCTTCCCTTTCTTAAAATTTCACCGCACGCCCCTGGTTAATATGTTCAAATATGAGAATCCCTTTTTATTCTTCATCTCGTATATGCCTTTTTTTAGACTTCAATTTGGTAGTTCAGGCTTTTCAAAAAAATAAAATATGTTAAAATAGAATAGAATTTGTTGGTGTGATAAAAAGGTACATTTTTCTTACACAAGTCACAAAACAGGCATAAAAGCTAAAAGTACAAGGAAAAGACAGTTACATGCAATTCTACTAAAATTTTTACATAGTACAATTAAAAAAAAAAGGGATGCTCTCTACAAACTGACTTTTGCTTTTTTTTCTGGGTTGATCAGATTAAATACACATATTTTACAAACATCCTAAATGATATATCTAGGTAAAAACATCCCACTTCAGGCCTGTTGTATAATATACTGGGCGATGTTTTTAGTAACGACACAGAGGCCTGGATTAGTTTATGCATGGATACTTTTAACGGATGTACTGATTAAACTAAATTTAATGCAGGAAGCGACTGTCAGTTTGAACAAAAGCCAGAAACTACTGCAGTCACTAAATAACCCTGGAAATCTGCTTGAGATAGTCAAATGTCAGGAACTTGAGATATTATCTTCGTCTAGTGACATAGATGATTGGAAGAGGTGTATTAGTATCTGCTCACAGGAGGTATGTAGTTTATTGATTTTGTGGCAGATGTTTATACATACAAAATTACACACACTGGGGAACAATTTCAACTTTTTTTTTTGTTTCTTGAACAAAACTTTTTTTTTTTGGATTCAGCTGCACCCAAGTAACTAAAAAATACCTATTAAACATTTTAGTTGGCTCGCAAAAAAATCTGAATTATTTGTTACAAAGTTTTAATTTATAGGCATACAAAGTGAACATACAAAATACAGATAACAATATATTGTTGATTCAACAAAAGTAATTGAGTTTTGAAAGCAGCCTCTGGGGCATCTCTCGTAATAATCTATAAGTCGGCTAACATCTCACTGTTCCATAGAACGGAAGCTTTCACGGCTTTGGTCAATTAAGAAATCATGTTTCTTGGGATTAGACCGTGTCAAATTGGAATTACTATACGACGTTTCGCCTTCGCTTGCACGATGCATCTTCAGGGATCTTTACTCCAGGAGATCTGAACACTGAATGAGTTCGAAGAGATTCAGGCCTGCTTCTATACCCGACTTGTGCTCGCCGAATCGTGACCCTGTGTTAAGATAAGCTAACACAAAAGAAGTTGGTAATTAGTTAATTAATGTAAGGACGTAGCCGATGCACGCATCGGTCAAGTGGCCCTTCTGAAACTTACACTACAGAATACTAAATATTCCAAATGGTACGAATTCGCAAATAATAAGTACCAAGTCAAATAACCCTGGGAAAAACATGTAAATAAAAAAAAGGATATAAAATGATAAAACGATCTCAGGTCTATGTGAACAAGGATAGACAGAAAACATCACAAAACCAATCCGCCTAACTGCCTTTTTAGCTGCAAAGTGCTGAGCTTAAAAATGTCATACTCCGGGAAGTGATGATATTAGTTACATACATACTGGTCAACAAATGTGCTAAGCCCATCATTTGTATGGAGGTACCTTTCTAAAAATAGTTGAGATTGTTTCGTTCTCCTAATAGGAACCAAAAATGAGACCGACTCCAGCAATATTTCATAGTCAATCCCTCCATTGACCAGTTTGTGTAGAAAAATAAGAAGTGCCTTCTTTCTTCGAAACTCTAGGGTTTGCAGGCCACAAAGAAGAGCTCTTGGTTTGCTTGCTCTTTTTCGATTCTGCCAATGTGATACTGCTATGAGGGACTCTATATTGCAGAACAGTATTCAAAAACACTCCTAACCAATGAGTTATAAAGACACCCAATTGTTTGGTATCAGTTACATGCCTTATATGTAGTTTTATAAAGCCCAGCAATCTAAAACCCTTAAGCACAATGCTATCAATATACAGATTAAAAGTTAAATTTTCATAAAAAAATAACACCCAGATCGGGGAAAGAAGTAACAACGTCAAGATGTACCGCATCTATGGGGTAGATGGAGTATATGGGATTAATACGTTTGTGGAAATGAAGCACTTTACATTTAGAAATGTTAAGATGCAGATAATTAGTGTGGCACCATTTGATGAGCCTTTAAATCTCAGACTGCAGTGGATTAGAGTCAGGGGAAACCTGTGAAAAGAATTTTAAGTCATCTGTATATAAAAGGCCTTTAGACATTTTAAAACAAGACCCTATATCATTTATAGAGAGTAAAAATAAAATTGGTCCAATATGTGAACCCTGCGTAACACCCGACGTTACAACAACCTCCCTGGAAGCTGAGCCAGACAAGTTGACCAGCTGACGACGATTAAACAATCTGATCGACTCCAGATAGGTTCCACGAAAACCAATTTGCTGCAATTTCCATAAAAGAAGCTGATGGCAAACACTGTCAAAAGCCTTAGATATGTCAGTGTAAATGATATCAATTTGTTGGCCAGCCTCAACCGATGTCATTAAGTAAATGTGAAATAATGCAAGATACAAGTCTTTGAGAGACCCCGATAGAAGCTATGTTGCATACTCGTAGTGTTTTAATGATTCAAAGATATCATTGGTGATAGTTAAATCAAATCTTTATAGTTTTCTCCTTTTATGTTTCCCAAAAAAAATTGTTGGAACCATTTTAAAGGCATTCCAAGCATCTTTTTCCTTGTAGTGGGTAGTGAAATCATTTCAAGGGGAACTAGTGGCGCGCTGGTTACATTTTTCTTTTTTCGAGCTCCAAAGACTCTCGATAGCTAAATTTTCTTCCTGCAGTGATCCGATTGTGCTCGACTGTCCCATTCGCAAACGAAACAGCAGCATTTGGTATAACCTAGCTGCATTTCAAGCAAATTCGCCGAAACTTTTAAATCCCCATAAATTTGCCATTTATACATTTCATGTTGTATGGTCTCCAGTAACAGTTTCAAATTGCTATATGTTTCTGTCATGTGGACTGCATGACCAATTGAGGCTACTTGATTCCATTATGGAGTAACACAGCTTTAAGACTTACTTGAGGAATCAATGAAAAGTCTCCAGTCTTTTGAATCATAGTCCAGATATAAAGCTGGCATTAATCTCTCAATGTCCCTACAGCAGGGGTGCTCAAACGGTCGATTGCGATCGACCAGTCGATCGCGATTGCTTTTTGAGTAGATCTCGAGAAGAAAAAGTTTTTTAATAAGTAGGTGCTTAACTAAACTACAAAAAATTATTACGTAATAAAATAACACTCTGCTAGCGGCAAAAGGTGGTTTTATCAAAGGAACGCGCGGTACTTGTCAAAGAAAAGCCGCGTTTTTTATTCTTGCCGCTTTTCTAGAAATTTCGGGAGGCGCGTTTGACGGGAACATTCGAGACTTTCGTTCACGCCGATATAAATGTTGCGCCTGCAGGAATTGGAGTCATTCTGAATTGTAACTTGAAGGCAATACTACGTCGATACAAAGTTTATTATTAAATAGTACAAAATGAGTGCAGCGAAGAAATCTAAAACGTATCATTTTAATAACGATTGGGAGGAAGAATTTTTGTTTTGTATGGTGAAGGATAAGTGCATTTGTCTTATTTGTCGTGCGTCAGTTGCAATACCTAAGCGTGGGAACTTAGAGAGGCATCATAAAATGGTTCATAAAAACTATGAGAAGGATTTTCCGCCATAGAGTGAATTAAGAAAACGAAAAGTACGTGATTTGATATCTTGTTTGAAAAAAGAACAAACCATGTTCACAAGACCAGCCAAACAATCAAAAGCTACTACGATGGCATCGTTTAAAATATCTCATATATTGGCGAAAGACAAGAAACCATTCGAAGATGGATCGGTGGTGAAGGAAGCATTTATTGAAGTGAGTGAGAATTTATTTGGAAATTTTAAATATAAAACAGAAATCATGTCTGCTATTAGAGAACTTCAGTTATCTCGTCCGACTGTCACAAGGCATATTGAAGTCGTGAGTCAGGACATGGCAGATAAACTAAAAAAGGATATCATGGAATGTACATACTTTTCTTTACAGTTCGATGAATCCACCGATATGACAGACACTGCCCAGCTGTATATTTTTATTCGGATGGTATTCAATGACATGTTGGCTAAGGAAGAATTTTTGACCATCATTCCTCTGAAGGAGAAGACCCGTGGCGAAGATATATATGACGTTTTCTTCAATTTTGTAAAAACCTACAAGCTACCAATATATTAATTAGTGTGCATTACAACCGATGGAGCACCAGCAATGACTGGAAACAAAAACGGTTTTATGGGATTGTGTCGAGCTAATGAAGATTTCCCTTCATTTTTTTCAGTCCATTGCATTATACATCAACAAGTTTTGTGTTCAAAAGTTTTAAACACGGAAGAAATTATGGGCATTTCAACAAAAATTGTGAATTCCATCCGTGCACGTAGCTTGCAACGGCGGTTCTTTAAGTTTCAGTTGGAAGATAGGGAGTCAGCTGAACACACTGATTTAGTTCTTCACACGGACGTCAAGTGGTTGGGTCGCGGAAAATTCCTAGAAAGGTTTCAAGAATTATTGCCCGAAATAACAGCTTTTCTAGACGAAAGAGGTGATGACACTCAGATGTTGAAAAACGAAAAATAGCTGACTGATTTGGCATTTTTGACTGACATCACAATGCACTTAAACACCATTAACTTGGAGCTTCAAGGTAAAGGAAAAACTGTTATTGAGATGATTAGCGCAGTAAACGCATTCAAAACTAAATTACAACTTATGATAGATCAACTGAAAAGAAAGGATCTGAAACATTTTCCGTCTTTGAAAGCAAGGATTCCTCAGTTGAATTATGATACATATGAGGCTGAATTATCAAATATTTTGGGACAATTCGAAATGCGTTTTTATGATTGTAGTAAATTGGCAAATGTAGCATCATTTATGAGTTATCCTTTTTCATGACATTGAGGAATTAGCTACTGAAATAGCAAGTCAGTTTAATATGAACTCATGTTCTGTTGAAAATGAGTTGGTGCAGATTATATCAGATATACATCTCAAAGCTACAGCATCTGATACAAATTTCTGGTGTTTTATATCTGAAGATAAATATTCGAATCTAAGGCAAATCGACCTTCAACTGACAGCAATGTTTGGGTCAACTTACTTGAGTGAGTCTGTATTTTCTGAAATGAAGATAATTAAGTCAAAATCTCGCAATCGACTAACTGACGATCATATGTCGTCATGCTTGCGATTAGCACTCAGTGGTTACGTACCATCTTATGAAAAGTATGCTGAGGACATGCAGTGCCACGCTTCAACATCCAAAGTCACTCCTTAGTTAAGTTTAACATCATATGTAACTCTTTTGTTTTGTAACAACCAATAAACTCGCAATTTTGAATAACTATGAGTTTTTTCATTGATATTGTATAGCAGAACCTAACTAAACCTAACCCAAACCTTGACTAAAATAATGTATATTGTGCGGAAAGCTAATATCTATATATGTTAAAGTACACCCGACCTAGGTAGGTAGGTAGGTAGGTAGGTAGGGTGTATGTATCGTGTATGTACGACAACCCTGCATGACACATACTTGCAGCCTCTGAGAGTCGATCGTAAGTAGTCTAAAAATATTGAGGTAGATCGCCAGCAGTTCAAGTTTGAGCACCCCTGCCCTACAGGCTATTAAATTGTTTTCCATGTTAAAAAATGGTGTTAGGTTTTTCTGATGGCTTCAGTACACAGAAAGTTTTATTTCATTTTGAAATAAATTCGATTGTTGTAATCGAGATTGTTGTAATCGAGAGGCCATTAGTTCTGCTTCTTTCTAGGGCAGTTCTTAATTTCTTATAAAGTCACTTAATTCACTTTGACTTATTTTGTGAGGCCTTTTGCTGGGAAGTTCACAGATAAAATTGGCGACTTGCGAGTTTGATGGGCGGTAACGTGGTCTTTCGATTCTCGCCAGATTATAGGAACAGCGAAAGGCATCTTATGCTTTTTTGCACGTAGCCAGCCGAATGTTGGACACAAACACAAACTCCTGACATGTTGCTCAAAAATCTCTTATTTCTCAAATACGAACAGCTCTCGATCAACTGGTGGTTGAAATACAATACAATACAAGTAACTAACAATTTAGGAAATATGTATATATATATATATATATATATATATATATATATATATATATATATATATATATATGTATTTGGTATAATAAATACCATATATTTCTCATTTAAAGGACAACTTCCCCATGCATTAAGGGCAGTTAGGTAAAATAAGCGTGGAGCTATAATACCTGAGCCAACTGATACTTTTGTAAGATAGATTGTTATTAAGTATAATAAAATAAGTGAGATTTTGCTATTTTGGTCTACGAAACATTTTTGGTGTTCCCCAGTGAATTATTTTATTTTCAATGATTATTTCGTCTGGTTTCAGGGTTTTAGTTGTAAGAAAAGTTTACCTGCTATTATAGAGCCAAATATGAATCTGAAAAATTATGCTGAAGCTGAGAGACGTATTTCAGAATTGGAATCAGATAACGAAAGTCTTGCACAGCTTTACAGGTTGCGCTTATTTAGAAGACAAAAAAGATATATTGAAGCTAAAATAATTATAAAACAATCTACTTGTAATTTTACAGAATGGTGGATTGAAGTTGGTTTACTGTACTGGGATATGGAAGATTATGGTAAATCTTTGGAGCCATTCTTAAAGGTAAAGTATTAAATTAATTTATTTTATGTATTTTGTATATACTCGAAGATGTAATAAGAAATGCAACATAACCTTTTAAAAAATTAGTTGGCAGAGAGATCTCATTAGGCTGGGACACATGTAAAATTAAGGAAGACATAAACATTTTAACATGCTTTAGATGTTCTACTTATGGTCATAAAGCCAGTGAATCTAATAAAAATAAAACTTGCTCTTTTGTTCAAAGTAGTAAATGACAATTTCATTTAAGAAATATGCAAAAAGCTAAAGAACGAATAAACTACTCGATATAAATCAACGAAGTAGTTGTAATTTAAATGTATGCCCTCGAAAATTATATATAAATTCCCAACGAAATTAGATGAATTTTTAAATGTGTTGAGATTATTTGTTGCGTTTAAATTGACAAACAAAAATCTTTTTTGGCTTTTTTATTTTACCAAATTGACGGGGAATCCCCATTTTACAAAAAAAATATACAACAATTAAATAATCAATTAGATGATAGACCTAGAAATTAAGATAACATATTTAAAGAATTTCATTAAAATACATATAACAAACAAAAAGATAGTTTTACAAGCAGGAACCTCAGTTAACACTATACATCACAATATTACATCACCATATTCTGGCAAAGAAGTGTTTTAAAGCTCGAGAGGGTACAGTCAAAAAGGTCAAAATCTAGATGAAATGAGTTTAACATACGGATACTCCTATAAATAGGAGAATGCATTCCATAATTAGTGTTATGAAAAGGGACGAAAAATAAATCACTTTGTCCCAGACGTCTATTGGGAACGTTTAGTTTAATCATTGACAATAATTGCGCACAATCAGTAATACCTTTCATCAACTTAAAGACAAAACATCCATTAAACATACGACGCCTACATTCAAGCGTTTTCAAACTCAGTAAATTTAACATATCAATTCGATGGTAGTTCTCCATATTTATACCACACTTAAATGCAGCGAATCTCAAAAACTTATACTGGACACGCTCAATGATGTCTTTGTGTGCTTGTACATTACTTTAATAATATCAATCGAAAAGTGTTGACAGTTCCTGACAACAAAGCCCAGCATTCTCGTGCCCTTAAGACTTATACACAACAAGTTTGCATCGAACAAGACACCAAGGTCTTTTATGCACTTGGTATATGATAGTTCTGTGTCATTTATGGAGTAAGACGACTGAATTCTCGACCTAGTACGAAAAAAGCTAATGTGGAAATATTTCTTAAGGTTTAGATAGAGATTGTTAGTTTGTGTCCATTGCCAAAGTGCATCCAAATCCCTCTGAATCCCAACTGCGTCCCCTTCATCCTTAATCACTCTGAAAATTTTTAAATCATCAGCAAACATCAGCGCATTGGAATTAATCAATATATCAGCAATATCATTAACAAATAAGATAAAAAGGAGCGGGGCACAGTGAGACCCCTGAGGGACACCAGATGTAACCTTAAATGGTGCAGAGACACTACCATTTATCCTGACAGGCTGCGTCCGTCCACCGAGAAAGCTTTCCAACCAATCAACAAGCTGCTGAGAAAAGCCCAGGGCCAAAAGCTTTGCCAGGAGGATCCTGAAGTTTACCCTGTCGAAAGCCTTGGAGAAGTCAGTATAGATGGCATCAACCTGTGCGCCACTCTCCAGGGCTTCCAACAAGGCAACCTGATAGAAAACGAAGTTCTCCTGAGTCGATTTATCTTTACAAAATCCAAATTGAAGATCGTTGACAATACCCTTGCATGCCCAACTAAGCTTTGACATGGCAGACTGTATACAAACACCCCTATAATTGTTGACATCTTCCACCTTGCCCGATTTATAGATAGGTGTTATATAGCTATGTTTCCAGCTTTCAGGAAATCTGCAGGACTCAATAGATTTATTAAAAATTAGCTGCAGAGGCTTAGCCATTGTGCAAACACATTTGTTCAGAAACAAATTAGGAATCTGATCAGGGCCACAATTTGTCTTACAAGGTAAACTAAAAATTTTGTTCAAAACATCAGTTATAGAGAAGCCAGTGAGCAATATGTTTCCAAAGTAGTTCCGAGTGAAATCCGGAACATTACAATTAGAGTCATCGTACATTTAAGGTTAAATATTTTTATTCAGTTGCGAAAAAGCCAAAAAAGATTTTTGTTTGTCAAATTAGACGAAGTTGAAATTTTGGCATTTGAAGAAAAAATCGACATATTGGTTATAACAGAAACTTGGAAGTATAAAGGAACAACCATACTATAACTTTAGAGATTGTAACTCAGTTTATGCAAGTAGACAAAAACGTGGTGGAGGTTTACGGATATTTATTTAAAAAAGATTAAATTTTGAAGTTATAGAAAAATTTGAAAATGAACTCTCATATATATATTAGTGTAATTAAAATCCCCAAAAATTATTATTTGTGGAATTTATAGGCCACCATCCACTAAGATCAATTACTTTCTAAATTTTTTGGATCAGAAACTTCAAAACTTGGCACAGATCAACTCAGAATGCCTTGTGATTGGTGATATGAACATAAATCTTTTCCAGAAAAATAACTAGTGGATATACAGGGTGTCCCGAATTGCAGTTTCCAAACTTTAACAGCGCATTCTGCCTATCATATAGCGGCAAATGCTTCGTTTTCGAAATACCGGGTATTAAAGTTTTAAGAAAAAAATTGTTTTTTTAGTCATAACTTTTTTTATTACTTGAGATATTGTTATTAAATTTGGTAAACAGCCTTGGAGTAACAAAAGGCATTTTTTGATTTGAAATATTTTTAATTTTTCATCAGTGGCGTCCGTACGGGATTTTTTATTGAATATTCTTGAAGAAAAAATGGTACTCTACTGCTTTTTCTGAAAACAAAAATCATTCCTAAAATCCCCACTCAGTTTGCAAATTTGATACCTTGTCTTTTTTTCGTGCAAATTTCGAGTAAAAAACTAAAAACCATTTGTATGTATGGCATAGTTAAAATTTCCATTATTGTTAATTTCAGTAGCAAAACCTTTAAGGTGGGATTGTACAGCAAGTTTTTAAAATTATTTGGTTTCCGATATTTATTTGATGCATTCCGGGTGAGTTCATAATTTCTGAACAACGTATGTAGTGTTTCTAAAATAAAAGCTTGTCTGACAACTAAGGAGAGATGACGTCATCGACCCGTTGTAATGGAGATTTGCATTATGTTTGGGTTATCAAGGTGACATCGCAGAAGTTAGTAGGCAACCTATTAAAATCTAATGTCCTTGGTACTTACCATCATTCCTTCATTGTCGACTCTTGGTATGCCATGATTGCATTTTTGTGATAATTGAACAATTGCTAGGTTCGTCTTTAAAGTATGACAGATGAGTTTATAATTCTAAAATCGTCGATTCATTTTGTAAAACGGTAATTAGAATTACAGAAACTACTCTTTATTAACTAAGTTCGTAATTAATTTTACAAAAACTAGAATTCATAACTTTTATTAACTTAGATCGTGGAAAAAATTTATAGAGCACTTTAAATATCATTAAGGATTAATGTGGGCCTTAAAATTCACAATAATTGCTCAAAATGAGCTCCTCTAACTTCGACACATTTTCGGCATCTGCTCTTAACTGTGTCAGTGGCATGGCGTATAAAATTCGTATTGGCTCGCAAAGTTTCACAGGCTTTCTCTATCCTTAGAATCAGTTCTTCTCTTGTATGAAATAGTCTGGAATAAACTAAATTTTTCAAATAACCCCACACCACAGGTCAGGGGAACGTGGTGGCCAGGCTGTAGCTCCTAATCGTCCAATCCACCGTTCTGGATAATTATTATTTAACCACTCGCGATTTACAAGTGCAAAATGCGCGGGAGCCCCGTCCATTTGAATCCAGAATTCGTTTAGATATAAAGAGATTAGATAAGATTTAGAGGAATATTTTCTAGATATTGAAATAACTCATTTTGCAGAAAATCATTAAATAACTGTCCATCTGTCCGGTGGTAGAATATGGGGCCCGCAAAAAATTTCATTTATTACACCACACCAAACATTAACAGAAAATTCTTGCTGAAATGCTCTAGTTCGTACAATACGTGGATTGTCATGGCTCCAGATTCGTAAATTATGGAAATTTACTGAGCTGCTTCGGGTAAATGTGGCTTCATCAGTCCATAAAATTTTTTTTGAGAAGTTCTCGTCTTCCTCTATTTGGCGCAAAAACCAAATGCAAAAACAGACACGTTTTTCGGCATCACCAGGTTGTAAGTTTTGAGCTGGCTGCATCTGAAATGGCTTCCTGTGATCTTTCCTCAAAACGCGATGAACCTTATTTTTAGAAACAAAAACTGCGTTGCCTTGTAAATTATGAGCTGCTTTTCGTAGGTTTCATGTCCTATCGTTGTCAAACTTATTTAAAATTACGTTTCGATATTGTCTCCTACCTTCGTTTCTCGGATTCTTTTTGAGTCCAAAATTCTTAAACATTAAATGCGTTTTAATGAAAACTTGTTTGCAAGGTAATCTTCTATTTGGAAATCTTCGTTGGTATTCCCGTACTGCTGCATTTGCATTTCCATTACAGAAACCATAAATGAAATGAATATCAGCATACTCAAAGTTACTGAATAACACCATTTTGAAATCACTAGTTAGACTGATAATTACCTTTTTGTATAAACTGTAATGTACCTGACATTTATTTACTCTAAAAACTCAAATGTCACACTTTAAAGATGAAACTAGCAATTGTTCAATTGTCACAAAAATGTAATCATGGCATACCAAGATATTAAAGGTTTTGCATTATTAACAATAATGGAAATTTTAACTACGCCATACATAAAAATAGTTTTTAGTTTTTAACTCGAAATCCTTGCATCGCACAAAAAAAAGCAAGGGATCAAATTTGCTCCAAACTGGGGATTTTAGGAATGATTTTTGTTTTCAGAAAAAGCAGTAGCGTACCATTTTTTCTTCAAGAATATTCAATAGAAAATCCTGTACGGACGCCACTAATTGAGACAAAAAATATTTCAAATCAAAAAATTCCTTTTGTTACTCAAATGCTGTTTACCAAATTTAATAACGATATCTCAAGTACTAAAAAAGTTATGACTAAATAACAATTTTTTTCTAAAACTTTAACACCCTGTATTTCGAAAACGAAGCATTTGCCGATATATCTGTTATATAGAAAATTAGGGCTTATTTTGAATGCAGAATGCATATATGGGACACCCTGTATATTATACAAACAGTTTTAAAATATGTAATTCAATAATATCTACAAGACAAACAAATAAAAACAGTTCATTAATCGATCACGTTTTAACAAACTCGTCACACCAAGTAAATGTAGTA
>JAUTXW010000809.1:5000-25256 GCA_030620095.1 Kuschelorhynchus macadamiae
TGTTCCATCGTGAGTATTGTTTTATTCGGTAGTATCGTTAATTTTTTATCAAAAGCGTTTGTGAATACATATTGTTACTATTAAATTATCGATTTTTCTCAAGAAAAGTATTTCCATTTAGGTATCATTAAGACAGATATACGTAGATATAACTTGCCAGTATTTGACAAAAATGTTTACTTCTCTATTCAGTGCGCTTAAAATAGATTTTTTTTACAGAAAATACTAAAATGGTCGATTTTTTTTTAAAATGCCACTTAGTTCATTACCCATCAGAGATAGGTATAGGAATACCTAATGTCATTTGAAAGACAATGTCTCTCTCTATTTGATGCAATTAAAATATACAGGGTGTTCCATTTAAAAAAATCGAGTTATGAACATTTCTGTTCATCGCGAATAAACTATATTTTTATACACCCTGTATAACTTTTAATTAAAAATTACCTTGAGTCGTCAATTAACCTACATGTTCGGAAACTCGTATAAAAATTTCAGAATTCTGGGACAACGTTCTAAAAATATATCGTGTTTTATATTGAACTCGATTTGACCCTTAAAAATTAGAAAATAATTTTTATTTCAGAAACCTCTCAAATTAGGTATAGGACATACTACATAAAAAATGCTCAGAATAATACATAGAATTTGACAATGCAATAATATACAGGGTATTGTATTTAAAAAAAGAAACTTTCTGTCTGTCTGCAATAGAGCTGGCAACGCCGCAATTTCGAAATTATTTTTAAAATAAAGTTCACTTCTTAGTATGAAACTTACCCAAATCTCAAGTAAATATCTTTACTCGTTCTCCATATACTTCTAATACGCCACTGAGTTTGGCGAACCCTGTATATATATATATATATGTACAAATATATATATATATATATATATATATATATATATATATATATATATATTATATATATATATATATATATATATATATATATATATATATATATATATATATATATATATATATATATATATATATATATATATATATATATAACTTAGCCGCAAAAATAACGCACAACCAAAAATTATACTCAATTTCAAAGTTGATTTTCTCGTGAACCAGTAAACCGATTTCGATAATTTTTTTTTTGAACTGTAGCTTTTTTCTTTAGTAATTGCACTATGATAAAAAAAATTTATTCAGATTTCAGTTTTTGGCTTATACAGGGTGAAAAACGAGAATAGTTTTTTTAGGTCAAATTTGAAACACCCTGTAGGGAGCGTTAGCAAAAACAACGGTTGCGTATTAAAACCATAATGTAGCCTCATGTTTTCTGAATATTTTGTTTTTTTGCTGACTCTGATATCTGTAATATCAAAGAAAATACAGAGTTTTATTCCAGAACATGTTTTTTTATCAAGATAACAATTTAACAACATTAAACTAACAATAAAATTTAAAATAATTAACAATAAAAAGCAAAAAAAAACGTGCACTAGTAGCGCGTGTTTCCACCTCTTTTTCTAATGACAGCTTCACATCGCCTCGGCATACTCGATATTAAATTGGATATTTGATTTTGGTCAAGTCCATTCCAAATATCGGTAACCATCCTTTCGACATCTTGCAGGGTGGCAGGAGGGGGCTGACGCTGTCTCAGTGCCCTACCAATAATATCCCATAAATGCTCGATAGGATTCAGGTCGGGACTGTGCGGTGGCCAATTTAGAGTTCGAATATTTACTTCATGTAAATATTCATTGACGATGCGCGCTACATGAGGCCTTGCGTTGTCGTGCATTAGTAAAAAATTATTACCAATGTACGGTGCGAAAGGGACAACGTGCTCAGACAAAATGTCATTAATATACCTTTCACTATTTAAAGAGCCCCCACGTAAAGGTACGATATCCGTCCGTGCGGTTAAGGAAATTCCTCCCCAAACCATCACAGAGCCTCCATTAAATAAAGTTGTTTCACGTACGTTACACTGGGTATAACGCTCACCTGGCCGGCGGATAACTCTTAAACGTCGATCGGAGCTATATAGACAGAACCTAGATTCGTCTGTAAATAGAACGTGTTCCCAATCCTCAATAGTCCACATTACATGTTCCCTGGCGAATTGCAGTCTAGCTCTGCGGTGGTTTGCATTTAATGCAGGGCCTGTCGCTGGAACTCTGACATGTAAATTGTGTTCAGAAAGACGTCTCCTCACAGTATCAATGCTTGGTTGAATATTGTGAACTGCACTGAGTTGCATCAAAAGTTTCCTTGACGTGGTAAAACGTTCTCTTAAAGCACGCAGTCTAATATAGCGATCTTGAACAACTGTAGTTACTCGAGGTCTGCCTGGTCGTGGACGTATGTTATAGTCATTGGTTTCTCTGAAGCGTTGGACAACACGAGAAATTGTTGTATGCGAAAATCCTAATCTCAAACCAATAGCATTGTAGCTTACTCCTTCGTTATGTAACGTCACTGCCTGAACACATTCATCACGAGTCATATTCCTTCTAACCCGTTCCATTTTCACGAAAGAACTTAAAGAATGAACTTAAATTATTCAGCTTGAGACGATAGGTACATAAATAAAGGAATTGTCAAAACTGACATTTGCTGACACTGTTGATTTATCATAGCCTACTAAGCGCTTTTTTTGGTAAACGTAATAAGTATCCAATAAAACTGTGATTTATTGAATAAAAACATGTTCTGGAATAAAACTCTGTATTTTCTTTGATATTACAGATATCAGAGTCAGCAAAAAAACAAAATATTCAGAAAACATGAGGCTACATTATGGTTTTAATACGCAACCGTTGTTTTTGCTAACGCTCCCTACAGGGTGTTTCAAATTTGACCTAAAAAAACTATTCTCGTTTTTCACCCTGTATAAGCCAAAAACTGAAATCTGAATAAATTTTTTTTATCATAGTGCAATTACTAAAGGAAAAAGCTACAGTTCAAAAAAAAAATTATCGAAATCGGTTTACTGGTTCACGAGAAAATCAACTTTGAAATTGAGTATAATTTTTGGTTGTGCGTTATTTTTGCGGCTAAGTGTATATATATATATATATATATATATATATATATATATATATATATGTATATATATATATATATATATATATATATATATATATATATATATATATATATATATATATATATATATATATATATATATATATATATATATATATATATATATATATATATATATATATATATATATATATATATATATATATATATATATATATATATATATATATATATATATATATATATTATAATATAACTGGCTCTTGGAGTTTTACTCTCCAATTTCTTAAAAAAGGTCATTACTTTATACTATTTCTACCATTTTAGCTTAAATAAAAGTGGCTGGGGGGGGGGGCACACCAATCCCCCCCTTATACTCTCTCTCTCAGTATATCTACTCAAAATGCCTAAAAATAAGTAATTTTTTTTAGGTTCAAGTGTACACAAATTTTTCAAGATATAAATGAAATAGTTATTCATTTTGATTGTCTTATAAGTAAGTCAAAAATTCTAGTTTGATGTATTAATTTTTTAAAGCTCTTAAAAAAAGTTATTTATTTTCTAAATAAAAAAAATTATGATTTAAAATAATTTATTGTTCGAGTAATTACAAGCTGAAATATAGTTTCCAATGCTGCTGATTTGTGATGGCATTTTTTTTCAAGGGACCAAAGGAGTTGACTCAGCTTGAAATACCTAAAAATAGAAACACAAAATGTAATATAAGAAAAACTACTTTTCTAAGAATCACTTGCAAAGTATAAAAATTATCTCAACAAAGTTTTATTAACACAAACTTCACTATTATTATTTTTATTATATTAATTACTATTATTTTGCTTAAAAGGTGACAAAGTAGTAGTGACAAATTTTTTTTTACAGTAAGTTTTCAGAAGGCTAAAATATAATTTAAAATTCCAAAATAAACATATTTAAATTTTTTGATAATCATTAAAGGTCAATCCTCAAGAAGCATTACTCATTTAATTATGTAGTATTATTCTAGTATTAATGATATTTTTGAAATCATGCTGAACAAAGCTTATATGAATTGGGAGGAGGATACCTTAAAGGACCATAAACCTTATGGAAAACCATTTTCAGTGAAATTTGCTAATTTTTTTATATTTTGTAGTTCTAGATCTATTTTATAAAAAAAAATGTATACAATTAATCATTAAATCTAAATATATCATAATAAATGGAGTGATTATTAAAAAAAAACCTGAAGCTGCACCTTCTGCGATTTCCGGACATCCTGTATAAATTAAAAAATTAATTGAAATTCAAAATGGCAAATAAAGCCAGGTTAACTGATTGAAGTGTAGCAAAATAAGGTTTCTCAATATGAAAAGTATATTTGTTTAAGAAAAAATATATTTTTATGAATAGTAATTAAATTTTTGGTCGATTTATTTGTCGTACTATCAAATATACTTAAGATTATTATCTAGAAAAGTAAATTTTACCCAACCCAAAAAAGGCAAATCTCATCCCAACCAAATCTGGTCGGTATGAGTTGAAAACTAATATTTTATATATCCGTCAAGCCAGCTCCTTGTAGCTAGCAACAAAATTTTACAGACCAAATAAACTTTTGTCATAATATAAATATACCAGAAAGATAGTTCCAGGATGGAGCCTGTCGTTTGCCACCCCACGTAGGAAAGGACCATATATTAAGTGTATATTACTTCATGTCTGCAAAATTTCGTTAAATTTGAGGTAATGATAGAAGGAATATTAGATTTTTAATAAAAAATTATTTTTTTATTTCGCCACTGTCGTTTGCAACCCCAGTTAGAAAAATACTATATATTAAGGATATGTTACTATATCTGCCTGCAGAATTTCGTTTAATTTCAAGCTAAGGTAAGAAAGGCATTGTATTTTTAAAAATAAATAAATTTTTTACTCTGCCTCTGTTGTTTGCCACTCCACCTAGAAAAAGACCATATATTAAGATTATATTACTCCATCAGCTTTCAGAATTTCCTTTAATTTCAAGTCTGTCTTTTGCCACCCCGCCTAGGAAGAAGAGACCATGTATCAAAAGTATATTACTCCATCTGTCTGTAAAATTTTGTAAAATTTGAGGTAATGATAAAAGAGGTTTTACTTTTTTAATAATAAATGATTTTTTTACTACGCCATTGATGTTTACCACCCCCTATCGAAGTTTTCTTGCAATTAGATTTAACATAAAGAAGATATTTTTGCCCTTGGAAACCTCCTGGAACTATCTTTCTTGTATATTTATATGTCAAAGGCTTACCTGGTCCGCTGTCAAATTTTATTGCTGGCTCCTTATTGCTAGCTACAAGGAGCTGGCTTGATGGATATATATTTTATCTGTTTGAGTATAGCTTCCTAAAAGTTCAGAGGTTTATATTTTTAAAACGGCTAGTATCATTTTAACATTTCCCTGATATCTTCTGTGCAAGATCTCAAGCATTATATAAACTACTATAAAACAATTAGTGAATTTCAGTGAAGCATGTTTTCCATAAGGGTTCTGAGTGGTTCAATTCTGCCCTTTTCATAGGCCCTTTTTAGCATGATTTTTAAATTATCATTAGGCTTATAACATGACGCACACTACACGATCACTCTACCTAAATTAATCTTATAAGGGGTAATTTATATTAAGTTGCACATTTTTCAATTTTAAAATTAGATATATCAAATTTTACCGAAGAATTTTACATACAACAGAGTGTTATCATGCAAACCTAATGAGGTATAGGTACAATATTTCTATAGATATAATTCCTACCCCAAAGAAGATATAAATTATAGGTAACATTTTTTAATAGTTCTATAGCTGTGCCATTGGCTTTATCTCTATATAAATGGCTCTGCCTAATTTCATATTTGTCCTGTATTTGAAGAGAACAAATAAACAAAAACATTTCATTAAAGTTGTGAATATAATGAAGTTATTAATTCAATGCAATAGTTATTTCTTAAAATATAATATTAAGGTATGAAACTTCTAAAACAATTTGAGCAAAATACCAGAAATCACACTACATACATTTTGGCATCACTGTATCCTTTGTAAAACAGAAAGAAATCTTATAGGGTCCATTGGACCATGCCGTAGACACTTCCTAAACATAAAACAATCAGAATTAATACTTACAAAGTTAAATATCTTCCACAATTATTAAGCAGGTTCTAATGGGACCAGCTAAAGCTGATCAATGATTCTTCCTTTTATTGACCAAGAATGTGAAAGGTAGATGAAAATACTGTATCATCTACTATCATTTCCATATCATTCCCTTCTTTTCGGTGTCGCAAAAGCTGTAACTAAAAATATTGTTCGCGTAAGTAAAAATATACTGTGCAACATGATTCTAATTATTTCCCTTGTAGTACTTCTAATGACAAACTAAGATTAATTGACCTTGCTTCTCAACATCGAAATATTATATATTATATAATATTGTCTATGTTATACATACTGATAAATATAAATTATTTATCAGCATGTATAACATAGAAATATAATTTTTAGCAAGAATTATTCTATTTGCTTAGAAATAAATAATTTCATGCCTACCTGAAAAAGTTACGATATCATTCATTATAATTATATATTGAATCAGGAATTGGCCTTATTGCTCTTCAGTATTTTCATAAATAGAAAATGTTCTTCCTTGTATTAAGTACTAATATACTACTGCAATTAATGTCTAACTTTGCAGTTCTTAAATATACAATTCTTCTATTTCTTTCGTGTGAATAATATACATTTTCACTTTATGCATTGAGAACTAAAACAAAAACAAAGATAAATTTTAGACAGGAGTTAGGTTAGGTTATAGTGATGTGCAAATTTGATAACATATTCGATATTTTGTATTGGATATTTGGAATAATCGATACACAAAAAATAAGATAGTATGGTATATTATACACAGTACTCTACTTTTACTAAACTGTCCATGATTTCTCGTTTCATAAAAAAGTACATATTTATATTACTATAAATTATGTACCTATAATATCTGTTACAAAAAAAGGCCCCCACCTTCATACCTATTGTCTAAAACAATTAACAATTATACAACCCATTAATGAATTCTATTTTAATAGTTTACAAAACGTAACGCAAGTATTTGTTGTAAAAATAATAAGGATATCCCTAGCGAGAGTAAAAAATTAATTTTGTACTGCCGTATCACCGTATCTTTAAAACATATGTTATGTGTTTGGCTGGTTGCATACTTGGTACCGTGATAGCATTGAATTCGGAAGTATAAACAGGCTTTTTCTTTACAAAATAAAAGATGTAATAGAAATAGAGGTTTTAACCAGTTTATTTACAAATAAATAGCTTACACAATATTTAAAGATTATTTTCATAATTTTGTTAGACATTCCTATAAAAGGTTAATTCAACAGTAGTAAATAACGAGCACAGGGTTAATTTTTTTCGTCATATTTACCTACTACAAAATGAGCCAAATCAGGAAATAATTCACTGAATTTGGATTGATAATTTATTTATGAATAAAACATATTGGTTTCGCAATAAGTTTACACAATTTTTAAGCAGATTAGCGTAACTTGTTTAATTTGTTGGACCTTTTATAAGTTTCGTAACTTTTCTGCTGCTTTGGATGGTTTTCATAATTTTCTTGAATATTTTGGCATCTGTCGATTATTTACTGTGTATATGTATATCTATTATAGTATAGCACTCAAGTAACAGGTATTGAAAAGTATTTTATATTCCACCAAATCAAATTAAATGGCAATTTAAAATTAAATACCTATTATCACGAATGTTAATTGACAGGTACAGAAAATGGCGACTTTTCGTAGTAGTAGGTTGGTCTTTTTCGAATCAAGGTCGGAAAATCCGAATATAATGCCCGAGGGACACCCGAATGAGTTAACATTCGTTAAGTTAACGAACGCTATCTCCCAAAATCGCACCCCTGGTATATCTTATTCGTCTAAAGTTGGGCGGGATCTTGATAATAATAGTCATACTTCCTTCCTTGAGAATTTAATTGTAAGATTTTGCGTTCTCTCTTGTATTGACTGATATTCATTTGAAGGGTTCTGTAGCGGGTTTCTTGGGTGTCTAATTTTAGTTATCTTTCTCAGAGAGGTTGTTTCAGCCACTCCAATTGTATCAAAAGCTTTTTTACGGCAGGAACTGTATATAACCTGTGCATATGCTATAATGGGGCTACCGATCATTTTGTAGATGCTGTTTTAAAATTTATTGCATTATTTTCGTATGTCAATGACCGGAAATGTTTACTTCTTGAGATCATCTTGGTTTTGACTTGGTTTAAATTTTAATTGAAATTTACTTTACTGTCAAAGATAATCCCCAAATATTTGATTTTTTCCAAAATTAGTAAGTGGTTTTGGATTTTCAAAATTGGTGATGTTGGCTTGACTTTATGGTGGAATATAAAAAATTGTGTTTTTTCTGGGTGTACTCTCAAATATCATTGTGTAAGCCAGCTTGTCACAGAATTTAATGCAATTTGTAATAATTGCGTGCTCTTTGGGGCATCTTTATGATGTGCAGCTATGCAGGTATCGTCTGCATACTGAAGCACATATGCTTTCTCGAGATTCACTTGATCATGTTGTGGAAGTTCCTTGCTTATAAGAGAAGGGTGAAGAATTTGTTCCATTAAGTTTTACTGTATGTTGCCTATTTTCTAAAAATCTTTTTATGGTTCAAATCATAAAAGTTCGGCACTGCAGTTCATATAACTTAAACAGGAGTGCCTTATGCCAAACTGAATCAAACACTTTTTTAATATCCTGGAATGCAGCTTCGGTGCAATATCCACTTAAATTTGCTACTTGCACATTTGATATTAGTATTGTCAAAAAATGGGGGGTTGACTGTCCAGTTTGAAATCTAAATTGATGATTTGGTATTCTGTTTCCTATAGTCCTCTCTATTTTGTTACAAAGAATTTTTTCAAAGTTTTTGTCAATTACCGGTAGTAGAATTTTTGGGTGAGAGTTTTCCGGTTTTGAGAGGTCTTGATTTGGCTTTCGAATTGTAATGACAACTCTTTCTTCCATTTATCTGGAAAGTAGTTTTTTTTAGACAGTATATATTTCAATGATTTTTTTATGTACCTCTGGTGCTAGACTTCTTATTACATTTCTGTTTACTAGATCGTGGCCTGGGGATGTATGTGTGTATGCCAGTTGAGATCACCCTGTAATACTCCTCTTCTTACAGAGACGTTAACTCCAAGTGGTACCTCTGTTCATTGAAGTAATTGTCGTACCAGTCGTTTACCATACTGTCATGAAGGTTTTCTTCCTCTAGATTAGTGCCAGTATAATTCTTTATAGTAGTTGGTGAACAGTTCACACTTCTCTTTATCAATATTTTATACTTCGATAGCTTTTTTATTTGAGACCAAAAATTCTTTCATTTCATTTATTCTTCTGCATGAGGCAATCCACTTGCTTTGTTTACATTGCTGAATAAGTGTGTGAATCCTTTTATTCAAAAGGTTTAATTGCATTTTTAAGTCAGGTCGATTATCATTGTTCTGAACCTCTGTCTTTTTCTTGATTAGTACCACAATAAAAGATGGTAATGCATAGTTAAAAACATTGAATTTTATTTTTGGTGAGTTTTTCTGAACTAAACAAGAGAGCTTTTTATTAAAGAGTGAAAAATAAGTCTTTGAAATCTTGAGCTCTTGATTTATAAATTGCAATATTCTTTCCTTTACTACTTCCATGTTAAATCGATTAATATTTGACATGTACTTCATGTGATATTTCTGGTGTACTGTTCATATCCATAGTAAAAAGAAGTGCCAGGTGTCCCTCCCAAGGTCTGGCATGAGCTGCACTCCTATACTTTTTGAAATATTTTCTGTACACAGTAGGATATTTGGAGTATTGCTTAGGTTGTTACTCATCAAAACGGTGGGTGTGAATGAAGTTGAGTTTTGTATGAATTGGTTTAGTTGGAGTTTTTTGCAGATATTTATATTCATATCTCCTATAACCATAGCATACTCGTATTGTGAGGCTTTTGTAAAAATTGTTTGTTCTATCGTGGATGTAGGGTGAATATACACTCAAAATACATGAAGTTTGGTATTATGAAATGTAAAATTAAAATGCAGGCAGCTATTTAGAGGGTTGTTTATTGTGAGAGAATTTGATTTACCATGCTTTAGGGTTGGACTTGCCAGTACCATGGACCCCCTCTAGCATTTACATTAACTATATTCCCTTTTTGTTGGATAATATCCCAGTTTTATATGAGTGTGATTTCTTTATTTAGTTTAGTCTCTACAAACTTTTAGCACTTCTGCAGGTTCAGTTGGGGACTCTTTTGCAGTTATTTCTTCCATATCAAACATTAGAATGAATAAGTGATTAGGACCAAATACTGGTTTGAGTCTATATTGTATAAGTTAATGAATCGTTTTTTAATTTTGTTTACGAGTTCTTATCTGTCTGTCTTTGTGTCATCATTGTGTATTGAGATATAGGTTTCGATTATGTGGTCTTGTATTGTTAGTGGTTTGTGGATCCTACTTCATCGTGTTTTGACCGTGATTGGTCGTTTAGCACATTTCGTAGACCAGGCTGAATGATCATCTGCTTTGCATGCAGCACATTTTTCTGATAGGGAGGTAGTAAAATTATTTGTGCGGTGTTTTTCATTACATTTAAGACATATAATCGGTTTATTGCATTGCTCTGTAGTATGTGTGAAAAGAGTACATTTAAAGCAAGGAATTGGTAACGGGTATGGGGCTTTATTAGGATAAACTAGATAATGCTTATATTTATAGAATATTCCTTCACCAAAAAATTGCGAACAATTGTCATAAGTGGTATCTGCACAAACATGGACCAGAACCTAGATGTAGTTAAGGAAAATGCTGTGAAGGTATTAAAAGTAGTCAATGGGTCTTTTAATGATAACGATATCACCAGTATTGAGCTATAAAAAACAAGAGTTGAAAAACTTCTTGTACTGGTATCCACATCTAGCGGAGAGAGGAGGAGTGAAATAATGAAGAGGAAAAAGGAGGCAAGCCTACTAGTAAAAAATTTAAGATCGATCTAACAATATCTGTCAATGAACAGCTTATCCCCTTATCATTAAGCGTTCTTCAGAAGGCTAATAAATGAAAGAAAGCACATATGGTTGTATATATGCTCATATTAAGGAGAAGACTGATAAGTCTATCAGAATCTTTAGCGTGTACCAATGCCTTACTGCGGGAACTTAAGCAGTGAGCTTTTGTTTGTTTTTTTTTTTTCTTTTTTTATATATTTCTTTGCATAATTATTATCACTTCAGCATCAAATTTACACTGTAACTTCTTAAATTAAAATGGCATTAACGATCTTTGTGATTATATTGTTGAATATAAAACAGTCATATATGATACAATTTCAAATCTATTTGATTTTCGGACCTCAATATAATTCATATTAGTGTTCGCAGTAATTGTAAAAATTTTAATAAACACATCATATATATGGGTGGCCAACTAAGAATGGACACCGGTCATAATAGTAGCCGTTTATTGTAGAACTTGGGGAAAAACATTTTAATAGGTAAACCGGCCAAGAGAAATTGCCGCTAGGGGGCGCAACTGTTACGACCAATCAGAAAACAGCGTTTTTCTCAAAAATATGCAGGTAAAGATATATTTTTAATTCAGCTATCGTAAACACTAAAGACATTTTTTTTTTGTTTAAGGTATTTCGCGCTATCGCATAAAATATAGTGATGAGGGAACGTCAAACATTTTTTTATTTAAATGCTAATAACTCCGGCCTGAGTTAATGTAATTAAAACAAACTTGGTGTCGTTTTAAAGATAAATACCTACAATAACTAAACAAAAAAAAAGATGCGTAAACGGAAGAGTGAGATTGGTCTTTGACCAAGCGATAAAGCAGACCGTGCACTATGGAATTTGGTGGACAAGATTAAATTAATTTAGGTTCAGGACTTCAAAATTACTTTTATTGACCGAATTCCTGCAAAAATGAGCGAAAAACAATATCTAGGAAAATTCAAATGCGGCAGGAAAAGGAGATGTCTTGCTACTATTGTGTGGCGTGCAAAACAGTTTTACATAGGAGCTGCACAGACAGGAAAACCATAACAATAACTAAGGATAACAAAATCTACTGCTGCAACACATGCAGAATTTTCTGCAACGATAACGAAAACGCCGAAACCGATGAAATTATCGAACTACGAGCAAAACGAATTAAATGAAATAAAAACCAACGTTCATAGAGTGAAAAGAAATTCTATTGCAATTGAAAATGCTGCAGCGGAATACGAGGAAATATATACAAAGGAAATTGAAACATACAAGGGGACAATACAATGCATGGAAAAGAAATTAGAAGAACAAAAAATTTTATTAGAAGATGAAAAAACGAAATATCAGGACATTCTAAGGAAACAAGCAGATCAATTAGATGAATATAAACAATACTGTAAAAAACAAGAAAGCAAACTAAAAGAGGAAAAAACCTAAAGGAAAGCGCGGAAAACATGGCAAATCAAACTAAACTAGAGAATGACGATATAAAAACAAAACTGATGCGCTTAGGGCAAGATCTGCACCAACTAAAATACGTGGAAAATTTAAATAGGGACCAAAGGCTGAAGATTATACAAATGGAGGAACAGACAGCACAACGACAAACTTTGGATAGAATTGAACAACAAACAAAAAAAATGTAAAATGGCCACAGACACAAACGACTTTTTAAAATTAAATATGGAGGATGTTAAGAAATATTCTGATACAATCAAGGAATATAAAGAAATATTGGATGCCACCAAACAAGATCTGCAAACAAAACAAGATATTTCAAGCGAGGCACAAGGAATAATTGAAAAATTGAAGGAAGAAGAAAAGAACACCAAACAGAAAATGATAAACTATGGAAAAGGCTAGAGTTAAAAGAAGCAGAAAAAATCAGAGAGTTTAAGTAGAAACTACTAGAGCTTGAAATAGAAGTTTCTAAAGGAAATAAAAAAACACTTAAATATCAAAATGACTTCAAAACACAAACAGAGGCTTTAGAACAAAAAATTAAAGCAATTACGATAAAATTAACAGAGGCAAACATTATAAATAAAAATCTTGAAGAAACATTCAAAAACCTAAACACACAACTGAATAATCTGGCAAATCAACAAAACAAAAGTGAGGAAATAAACAAGAAAATTGCCAAAACTAACAATGGAAAAATTCTTAAATCTATTATGCAAAATCGGTTTGATACTATCTGTCAATATAGTAAAACAAATTTAGAATTTAGAATACATTACTTCACCATTCGAAAAATACATTAATAAGTTCACAAAAAGCGATTATGTGGTAATATTTAGTACTACAGAGAATGCAAGAATGGGAAAGTCTATTAAAAATTCTTACATAGACAGTTCGATACAGCAGGGAAAAGACACTAACATAATCGGATCCTCATTCATTGGAAATAAACCGACGTTGAACAAATTGATAGAACAGCAAAATGAGTCAATTCGAAGGAGTACTAATAACCCTACCAATGATTCAGTTCTTTTCATCGACTGCAACGAAGTGGTACAACACCATATTTTAGATAGTGGAGAAGTAACATGACAGCCAGGAGAAATTAATCAGGAATGTAATAATCATATTGCTGTAGTAGAAACAATTGAAACACAAACAAATAATTTTTTATACCCTCGACTGTCCCAACTTATAACGGAATAGTCACACGTCAAAACAGTGAGCTGCTACTCTACCACATTAATATTCAGAACATAGCCAATAAACTAAATCTGTTAGAAGTACTATGCAAAGAAAAATCCCCTCTGACATCTTATGTATATCAGAAACTTAGATAGTCGACGAAGCAACAACTAGTATGACCATTCCATTATATACACTTCAAACATCCTTCTGCCTCAAAGAACATATTCATGGAGGTAGTGCAATCTACACAAAGAAAAAACCTAAAGTCAAGCCATTAGAACATGTCAAAAATTTTGCGGTGGAGAAGCAGATAGAGTGTTGTGGTATAGAATTTGTGTCAAAATCTATAAGGGTAATAGGAATAAATATATACAGGCCCCCATCGGGCAGCATCGAAATATTTCTTAATCAGATCATAAGCCTTCTTGAGTACTGCTCAAATCTATGTACATATGTATTCCTTTGTGGAGATTTCAATGTCGATAATCTGACAAAAAAAAAATACATCTTTCAAGTTAATAAAAGACTTATTGGGCTCATTTAATCTAAAGAACTACTGTACTGGACCCACCAGAATATTTACATCACAAGGAAAAACCTCAAGTACATCAATTGATTACATAACAACAAATATTGATGAAAGCTTAATTCAGTGCATTATATCGGAGCCTCATTTATCGGACCATACTCTACAAGAACTTACAATTATTACTAAATCTCCAGAGAAATCTAACAAACATGAAAAAATAAATATAAGATCTCAAAGAAAGAAAAATCTCAGAGATATTAAACAGAAATTAAGACAGGAAAACTGGAACATTCTCCCAATAATAAACCTTGACTGTGCATTTGAAAGCTTTATTCAAAGTTTCATTTGGCATCTCAGTGTAATTTGTCCAAAGAAACAGATAATAACCAGACAAGCAAATAACTGGTACACAATAGAGTTAAAAAAAAAGAAAAACAAAAGTTATATGACCTGTACTCATTAGCTACACAGTCAAGCAGCGAACAATTACACCTACTTTATAAGGAACAGAAAAAGAACTATAGAAAATCAGTTACCGCAGCCAAGATGAACTTCAAGAAAAATCGTATTATGAACTCATACAACATGACAGAACAAATATGGGCCATAGGCAATGAAGAATTGGGAAGAAAAAAAGAAGTAAAACTAATAAATCGGAGCATCAATGGTAAATTGATTACTACTAGTAGCTGAAGAGTTTGGAATTTTTTTCTCAACTGCGGCAGAGACTAAAATTGAACACCATTTTGGAAATAGTACTTCTACTGCTACAACTACACCCACCACGGCGGACTTACAGCCTAATAATATATTTCTGGAACCTGTGACAAAAGTGGAGGTGGAAAGAATCATACATAATCTGAGAAATAAAAAATCGATGGGTCCGGATGATATTCCCATTAAGGCTCTTAAAGCAGTTTACAGTGAAATTGCTGAGCCACTTCGGATATTGATTAATACCTCATTAGAAACAGGGAAATTCCCAAAGCTGCTTAAAACTGCTAAAGTAATCCCAATTTATAAAAAGGGCGATCATACCAACATTGAAAACTATAGACCAGTTTCTGTTTTAAGTGCATTTTCCAAGACATTTGAAAGGGTTATATAAAATAGGCTTGTTACTTTTATAAATAAATTGATTTATTCTGCAAATATCAACAGGGATTTAAAAGCCAAAAGTCTACAGAGACAGCAGCAATCGTTTTAGTAGATTTCATACATCAAGAATTAGAACTGGGACATGCTGTCGCGGGACTCTTTTTTTTATTTATCCAGGGCATTTGATACCTTAAACATCAAATTTATCGAATACAAATTATATCATCTGGGTATAAGAGAAAATGCACTCTCGCTTCTAATGTCATTCTTGGAAGAAAGGAGCAGTACAACTCAACAAGACCAGATCTGAACAATATGAAACTAACATCGGGGCACCACAGGGTTCAGTTTTGGCACCACTAATATTAATCTTGTTTATAAACGACCTATCTCTTCCAGGTGCAACTATCAAGTTTGCTGATGATACGTAGGTTGGAGTTTATGCAATGGATGAGAAAACACTTCTATAAAACATCTCCAAAATATGTGACAACATAAGTCGGTGGTGTACTCTGAATAGGCTGATCCTCAACGAAGAGAAGACAGTAACTGTTCACTTCTACAACAATAAACCAAAAGCTAGTATAGAAGACAGTGTGGAAGTAGTAAAATTTCTCGGTACATACTTGGACTCTAGTTGGGGTCCCCAAATAAATCATCTGCTCTGGACTAAACAGACATATTTTGCCATTCTAAAACTGAAACCGGCTGTTCCCACAGATACACTTTTAAATTCTTATTATGGCCTAGCTTATCATTATTTGACTTATAATATCGTGCTTTGGGGTCAAGCCACGGAGATCAGTAGACTTTTTATTGCTCAAACGCGTTATCAAGCTGATATTTGGATTGAAACCACTACAAACATGTAGAGGCACATTTCAAAAGCATAAAATTATGGCTGTTACTTCAATCTGTATATTTAAATGTGCACTTTATGTGTTTAAAAATAAAGATAAATTTATACAGAATCAATACCATCACGATTACCTAACAAGAAATGCTTTTGGGCTACTGGTACCAAGACATAAAACCACACTTTTTGAAAAATCTCCACATTATTCCTCCTTGAAAATGTTCAATAAACTTCTAGATGTAATCAAACGCCAAGAGAAATTTTACCACTTTAGAATCAAACTGAAGGAATATCTGTCTGCAAATGCCTTCTATTGTTTAAGGGAGTTTTGGGACCTGCAGAATTGATCTATTGTACTAATTTAGATATTAATAATGTAGCGTACTAATTACTGTTAGATATTAAGCTCTGTTCTTTGTTCTATATGTAAGTAAATGACTTTTGTCAAACTATTCATGTTATACATTTTTTTTCTTTTTTTTACTATTTTATATATTTAATTATTAACAATTTTAAACTTTAAGCTTTGATCTGTTCAATGTCACATGTGATCTTATGAACTAATAAATGAATTTGAATTTGAACAGCGTTTTTCTCAAAAATATGCAGGTAAAGATTAAAAATATATCTTCATCGTAAACATTAAACAATAAGTAATTTTTCTTGTTTAAGGTATATCGCATGTTGGGGGAACGTCAAACATTTTTTTATTTAAATGCTAATAACTCCGGCATAAGTTAACCAAATTAAACAAACTAGGTGTCGTTTAAAAGAGCTTTCTTTCCTCAATCAACTGCAGTATAAACGTTGAAAATTTTCAATGGCACGCTATGTCTTTTTTTAAATGTCTAAATAGAGGATGAAATTCCTAAAAATCCTGCGCAAACCGTAACTTTCTGCCGTTTTTTCTAAGTAGAGATATTTATAAAATAGTTAAAATTAGGCCAACGGCGCACCGCGACAACGCTATATCTCCGAAACTCGAAGTGATAGAGCATGATGCAGGTAAAGATTAAAAATATATCTTCATCGTAAACATTAAAGAATAAGTAATTTTTTTTTGTTTAAGGTATATCGCATGTTGGGGTAACGTCAAACATTTTTTTATTGAAATGCTAATAACTCCGGCATAAGTTAACGAAATTAAACAAACTAGGTGTCGCTTAAAAGAGCTTTCTTTCCTCAATCATCTGCAATATAAACATTTTCCGAATCTATTTTGCCGTGGTAGCTAGAGGAATCTGTTTAACATTCCACCATTTATTAGGCATTATCATAAAAATTTTAAAAGGCCTGCTATGTCTTTTTTAACATGTCTAAATAGAGGATGAAATTCCTAAAAATCCAGCGCAAACCGTTACTTTCTACCTTTTTTTCTAACTGGAGATATTAATAAAATAGTTAAAATTAGGCCAACGGCGCATCGCGACAACGCTATATCTCCGAAAATCGAACTGATAGAGCTTTTGCATTATAATATGTTTAAGAGAAAATGTCAGAAATTATATTTCGAGTTTCTTTTAAACCACTAGATGGCACAGCAGCGGTCAATAAGAAAAAGATTTCATTTTCTGGGTATTTTTTTTTTAAACCCTATTGATAAAGCTACATTTCAGATTCGAAACAATTGTTATGCCTAGATATCTTATGTGTTCGATATGTAAAACATCAATAGATTAACTAATATTTTTCAAAAAGTAAATACAATGATATTAATAATAACAATAATTAGTATTATTATTATTATTATATACTAACGCTGGGTCACATTGCGTTCATTGCCGTATTTTTTACACAAAACTCAGTGTAAAATAACACGATAATTAACAGCATTAAACGTTAATGTGACCCCAGTTTTGATATATGATTTGATGCTAATAAAAATAAATTAAATCCCACTCTATTGATGAAATCCACAACTTACTATCTTTCTTCTAACCACCAATTGATGCAAAAAATAACAGGATTTATCCCATGTACTAATAACTTACTAAAAGTTTATTATCTTTTAGTAAGTTATTATGTTAGGGAGAAAATTCTCCCTCTAACATAATATTATTTTGTTTCTTGTATGGCACAGTTTTTGTCGATTTTCTGGGCCACTTTTTAAGATAAAGATAAATATAAAATTGACAGGTTCGAGCATATTTCCAGAAAACATAATATCCAAAATTGGGTCTGCTTCATTGGACTACCCTGTATAGGTTAGAAGCTAGGAATAACAATTTAGCTTGTTAATTTCGGATACCCTTATCACAAAAACCAGTTATATTCTGTTCAACCAATTGTGTCTGGCTTGTTTCAGGTTACACCCATATCACTTAGTCTTGCATCAGACACCAGTTGAAGATTTCGATCGAAGACTGGATTATTGCAATTGGATTTTGGGTATGTAGGTAGAAGATCGGCCAATTCTTTTACACATATTGTGGACAGATGAGACCACTTTCCATCTTCATTATTGGTCCAGAGCTAATCCGCATTGGATGTAAGAAGTCAAACATTAAGGTCATTGATCTGTAAATGTTTGGCAGGAATTTTTGGAGGACGAATTATCGGCCCTTTTTTTTTAATAACCATCTTAATGGTGAGAACTATTTAGAGTTCTTAAGAGAGGAATTGCCGATTTTGTTGGAGAGAGTACCTTCGGGAATTTGATGAGTGCTACTCCAGCATGATGGTTGTCCAGCCTACTTTGTGGTGATGTGCGGAAGTTTTTAGATAACTACCGTTGTAGATGGATAGAACAGGGCAGTATATTTCCATGGCCAGCAAGATTGCCGGATTTAACATGTCTGGGTTTTTATTTGTGGGGACGAGTAAAAGATATAGCCTTTGTAACTAGACCCACTACAAGAATAAGAGACTGTATGTGAACAATGTCCATGGCAGAAGTAGAGACCACCTTTTGGTCTAATCAAGGTAGAATGCGTAAGTGCGTTGAAACTGATGGACGACAATTTGAACATTTAGGACGCCATTAAGCGTTAATGTGACCCAGCATTATTATTTTTACTTTTTGACAAATATTAGTTTATCTGTTGATGTTTTACATATCCAACACAATAAGATATCTACCCATATTAACTATTTCAAAACTAAAATGTAGCTTTGTCAATAGGGTTTTAAAACAAAAAAATACCCAAAAAATAAAAATATTTTTCTTATTGATGGCTGCTGGGGTTGTAAAAAAAACTCGAAAAATAATTTCTGATATTTTCTCTTAAACATATTATAATGCAAAAGCTCTATCAGTTCGATTTTCGGAGATATAGCGTTGTCGCGGTTCGCCGGTGGCCTAATTTTAACTATTTTATTAATATCTCCAGTTAGAAAAAAAGGTAGAAAGTAACGGTTTGCGCTGGATTTTTAGGAATTTCATCCTCTATTTAGACATGTTAAAAAAGACATAGCAGGCCTTTTAAAATTTTTATGATAATGCCTAATAAATGGTGGAATGTTAAACAGATTCCTCTAGCTACCACGGCAAAATAGATTCGGAAAATGTTTATATTGCAGATGATTGAGGAAAGAAAGCTCTTTTAAGCGACACCTAGTTTGTTTAATTTCGTTAACTTATGCCGGAGTTATTAGCATTTCAATAAAAAAATGTTTGACGTTACCCCAACATGCGATATACCTTAAACAAAAAAAAATTACTTATTCTTTAATGTTTACGATGAAGATATATTTTTAATCTTTACCTGCATATTTTTGAGAAAAACGCTGTTTCGTTTACGCATCTTTTTTTTGTTTAGTTATTGTGGGTATTTGTCTTTAAAATAGTTCATATTTCGATTAGGTTAGACAAAAATGTAAAAGGCATGAAATATACATTTCGCGTGATTCTGGACGCGAGTCAAACTAGTTGGTCTTTGTCAGTTATTTCAGCAGGCCACGATCATTCTAAAATGTCGAGGGAAACAGTATCGATCGATAAAACCCTAATACCAGTCATTCAAGTCGTGTACTTTAAATTTCGGTACCGTGGCTAAGAAAAACTCCATCCC
>JAUTXW010000810.1:0-212500 GCA_030620095.1 Kuschelorhynchus macadamiae
ATTTTAAACTTACATGCAGTTATAACTACAAGTCAATTTTGACATGTATACTTGCCCTAAAATGGCCTACATTTTTGTTGAAAAGTAATTAAAAATTATAAATATCCATGTATAAAAAGAGTTTAGAAAAACTAATCCGGGTATAAACTTTCTTATTTTAAATAAGACACCCTATATTGGTATAGATTTTAGTACATGGGTTTAACAATATCGTATGATGTGAGTCTGAGATACTTGGTTTCTCATATTTTGGCATTTAGTTTCAGGATTGCACGAAAAAGTTTTCTAATTTATTTATTATTTAATTTCAAGAATTCAGTTTTTTAAACCAAAGGAATAATACAGTGGTGCGTTTTTTTCGTGTTTGATAATTATTTTTTTTAATTATATTCAAATAGAGCAAAACAATACTATAGTATATAATATTATTTAGTAATATATAACGTAGGCTTCCGAATTAACATTTCTAACTTATGACGGTTATCTTTAAAGCTTTATTTTTATTTCTATAATAAACATCATTAAACTACATACTTCTAAAAATTAAAACAAACTATATTAAAAATAATGAAAAGTACCTTATGAATAACAAATTATCCAGTAAATGTCAAACGGCTATTCTTTCTACTACAGTTAGTTAGTTACATAGCCGTGATCAAAGCCACTATCCAAGGCCACTTGGGTGATGTAAGGGAAGTGCGCTATTTTACAGAATCAAATTAAGCTTGTATTTATCCCATTTATACAGTAATGTGACTAAAAAATATCATTTTATTTAATTTTGAAAAAATCCGCCTAAAAACTGTTTTGGCAGTTAACTATTTTATATACAACAATCATATTTTAACATTCAGAGCCACTGTTTAATTTGTTACTTGCACTTTTCTATGTTTTTTCATAAATTACTGTATTTATATTTTTAAATCTACCTAGTTTAATAATGTTTCCTCTAGAAGAAAAGGGTTTGAAAAATTAAAATGTTTTATTTTTTACTAGTAAAATTTGTTCGTATTGATAAGTTCTCCGTAGTTAGTTACTTAGGAAGAACGTGATATTTTTTGGGAGATTTCAATGTTTCTTCCTATACAACAGCGTCACCATCCAAAAATGAACATAGATTTTTGTCAAATTTCGCTGACATTTTTAACTTTAGGCAATTTAAATAATAATGTAAATAACCACTGTTTAGATCTTGTTTTTACCAATTTTGGCATCGATCTCTCTAGAAGTGATATATCACTTGTCAACGAGGATCCTCACCATCTTAGCATGTTGGTGACTTTCTAGGCATCTTTTCCTCGCCTGCTAACCTTTCCTGTGAACAAAGATATACCTCCCCTATTCAGTTTCAGAAAAACAGGTTATCCAGTGATGTATGAGTTAATGCTTAATGCTGCCTGGTCACCCGTTCTTAACTGCACCGAGTCAGAATTTTTATGAAATTTTAAATACCATTTTTGCGGCGTGTAGAGGCGCTTCCTCCCTGCTTTTACCAAAGATATCATTAACTTGTTTTGCAAAAAAGAAAATGCCTATCGTAAATCTAAAACACATTAATCCGATTTGTACCTTAATAAGTACAGGGCTCTGCGCAGATCGATCAAATTGCAGTCTGATGTGGCATACAATCAATTTGTCCACAAAGCTGAGACAAGCTTAAACGTTGACCCTGCAAACTTCTGGTCTTTCATCCAAAGTAAGAATGATCAATCTCGAATCCTTGCCAGCGTGAGGAACTTTAACCGCTCTTTCCATGGACCCCACAGTATCGTATATTTCCAGAGTAAACAAAAATTATTTTCAACCCGTTGTGAACATTCATACATACAATAACCACCGGTGACATAATGTCTGCAAGTAAGAGACTCAAAAATAAGATCACTGCCGGCCTTGATGGCGTTCCAAGCTTCCTAGTGAGGGACTGTTCTTACATTTTATGCGATCCGCTTTGTCATATTTTTAACCTTATCCTAAGATCCGCATTCTTTCCAGATGTCTGGAAGGTGGCTAAGGTTTGTCCCATCCTTACCGTCCAATCTCCATCCTATGCAATTGTTCTAAAGCATTTGAGATTATCTTACATAAATTCATATTTGTCAAGGTCAAGAACAGGCTCTCCAATGAGCAGCATGGATTTATCTCCAACAGATCATGCATTACTAACTTATGTTCACTCTCGCATTGTGTCTATGATGCACTCAACAACAGAAATCAGGTTGATGTAATATATACATACTTCAGTAAAGCATTTGATCAGATTGACCATTATATCTTTCATTGGACTCCTCAGCTCGTAACTTCAGAAGCGTCAATTTGTCGAAATTGATGGCTTCAGGTTTGTATCATTCACTCCGACATCTGGAGTTACACAAGGTTCTAACCTGGGACCTCTCCTGTTTAACCTGTTCGCATCTCATTCAAATGGTTGGCTGGGCAAAGCTTGCACACGCAGACGATCTAAAAATCTTTCACCGAATTGACACTGCTACGGACTGTATCTTCTTATAACTGAATATCGACATTGTCAGTGAATGGTGTAGAACCAACAACCTGAACTTGATCGTCTCTAAATGTCACGTCATGTCCTACCACAGAACAAAATTTCCTGTTGCCTTTGGCTATTCGATTGATGGGAATCTTCTTGCTAGATCAACAATCATAAAGGAATAATATTTGATGACAATTTTACGTTCATTCCGCATATTGAGCAAATGGTGTCTGGTGCTTCAAGAATGTTGGGATTCTAATTAGAAATTGCAAACAATTTATACAACTGCCATAGTTCAGTTGAAGCTGTTCAAACAAGATTCCTTAAATATCTCATGTTCAGGGAGGATGGTTTTTACCCAGAGAGGGGGCTCGAACATAATGTAATCTTATCCAGATTTGGGGAGTTGCCTGTGGCTGTGCGTAGAGACCTTCAGGCTGTGACGTTTCTGCATAATTTGCTCACTAACAGGATCGACTGTCCTTTCTTGCTTAGAAAGTTACCGTTCCGTCTTCCACACGTAGGTTTTAGACGACATCATACCTTTAGCCTGAGTTTGGCAAGGTTGGCATATTCTGTATCAGAGTCCTTTACATATAATGTGTCGAAATTTTAACCGGATATCAGCGGTTTGTGATGTAATGTTAGCACTTTGTCCTGCGTTTTGGCTCGTTTGCGTGAGATTGCTGGCTTTCCCTTTGTAAATTACCATATTGCTGTTGAATTCTGCTTAACTGGCGAGTATTTGTTCTTGTTAATTATTATATTTATTGTTATATAATTTTATTTTTTCATATTGTTTTTTTTTCTTTTTTCTTTTTCCTTTTTTTATATCATATTATATAGTTTAGTCCAGTTAGTCTTTATAATATATTATACATTTCATAAGAATTTTTGTGCATTTCCTATGATTGGGAACTTACCTGTTGGAAATAAAAAGCTTATTTATTTATTTATTTAAAAATATCGGGGAATGAAAGTAATCGTTAATAAGTCAAATACGTTGATTGTTTCAATATTTATTCCGTGGACATGTTTATTAGATCTAAAATAAAAATAGTTAAAAAAAACAAATTAACATTGAATACATGAAAAATGATCGACATCTCTGTCAAGTGGAAACGGAGAAAAAACCGAAATAACTCAGACTAAAAGATACTCTGGTTGAAACAGAGTTTATTATGTTTTTCTGTTTACTTTGAAGAATACGAATACGAATGTAGTTTTAACGTGGCAAGTTCATACTGATCTTAAGAGCAGGAATAACAGTCTAGCTGTCTGTTTTCTTTACTATATACTACGAGGTTATAATAGGAATAAAAACGAATTTTTTCGATTTTTGTTTATTTTATTTTTATTATGAAACACTGCATTCTGTCAAGTGAGGTGAAAAGGAAACATAAAATTTTCCTTTGTAATGCATTTTTATTAAAATTTATGAATTAAAAAATCATATTTTATTTTTTTTTTGTTATTAAATGATATACAAATTTTCGCACTATTTAATTACTTCTTAATTAATTCGGATCTATATCTCTTTACCCTTTATTTCAAAAAGTTGATCTCTAACTAAATATCTTTAAAGGAAATCATCAACCACGAAGTCTGCCAACCCAGGCATCAATAAATTGCCGCTAAATAATTAGGCTAGATATCGTTTAACCCCATTTTAATGCTAAATCATCGGCGTGTAAAGAGATTTTTGGCTCGCATTCATGGAGCCTTGGCATAATGCTAAAAGCCGCCTGAGCTTATGCCGTGTTATTACTGCATCGTGCTTATCGATTTTGAGGCAGGTGCTACCGTGTTTTTAGTAAAAAAACGGGAACTTTTAGCGAAATGGAAACCTCACGTTCGTGTCTGAGAAACTGATGTTACGTAATGAGGATATTGTCCTTTTAAAACTGTTTGAGTCATGCAGAGTTGGAAACTGCAGGAAAATGTGTTTTGTTTTCGTAAAATTGTACATTTTTGAAATTATTGCGAGAAAATAATTTGTGAGATGTATGATGTATATATAAAATTCACTACAAGCTTTTTCTATTTTATACCTGGACCGGATTCTAGCTGAGATTCTGTAATGAAAGTGTTATATACAGGCTGTCCACGATTCATGTGGAGTAATACCTTTGTTATTATGGGAAATACGATTTTTTTTTAATCGAAAGTTTACATAATTCAAAGAAGTTTTTGAATGACGCCATGTTTTCTATAATCATTCATACATTTTTTAATTCTAGACATTTGCTGTGCAATACTATATAATATAAGTATATATATATATATATATATATATATATATATATATATATATATATATATATATATATATATATATAAATATATATATATATATATATATATATATATATATATATATATATATATATATATATATATATATATATATATATATATATATATATATATGCATATATATATATATATATATATATATATATATATATATATATATATATATATATTTTATATATATATTTATATATATATATATATATATATATATATATATATATATATATATATATATATATATATATATATATATATATATATATATATATATATATATATATATATATATATATATATATATATATATATATATATATATATATATATATACATATATATATACATATATATATATATATATATATATATATATATATATATATATATATATATATATATATATATATATATATATATATTTTATATATATATATATATATATATATATATATATATATATATATATATATATATATATATATATATATATATATATGTTTATATATATATATATATATATATATTTATATATATATATATATATATATATATATATATATACATATATATATATACGAAACAATAATTTACAGGCTTAGGAATATGTAGAGAGTGACGTCCTCTAAAAATAATGCAATATTGGGGAGTTGCTTCTCTAATTTCGTTTTGATTCAACTAAATTTCAAGAAAGCTTTTCATAAAAAAAATTTTTTTAAATACCTTCAATAAAACTTGCTTAAAAGTCTCAGGTCTGGAAAAGGGGCTGTTGTTACCATATTGTTTGACGTTTTAGCAGTGGAATGTCTTCTAGAAAATCGGAATTTGATTTGCTGAAAAGTCTAGGTAACGGATACAACAAATTGTTCTTACTTCAATAGTGACAATTGTCTATAACCACTCTTGTTGAGAGCGTGACTCATCACTCTATATAGTTTTGTTGAATATGTACGAATATTTAAAAGGCATTATTTTCATCGAAGCTTTGAATTAGAATTACATGCTTCGATGAAAATAATATCGCCTATCGAAACTGGTTAGTCTTAATTTCGGTGTTAATGTTTTTGGTAAGTATTGTATGAACTAAGGATTTACTAATTTCTACCTCCCCTGCAGTGGTTCAAATTGGCATAGGGGAACTTATTTTAATGTTTGCTAAAATATTGATTTGCATATTTTCGTTTCGTAATGACCCTAGAAGAATGAAAATGATCCTGTTCTCATTTTAAGTTCATCATGCGAAAAGCTCATTCGTGATGTATATTTCTATCTGGAAACCTTCCTAGTAAATGCTTTACGACAGTCACATTGGGCTTCACTATAAATTATTACGCTAAGTACTGAAAAATAATTTCTATATATATGATAAGAGAAGCCAGTAATGCAGGTGTAAACAAGTAAATAAGGAAAGAAGAATGAAAAAATAGAGAATAAGGCACATTGGTACATTGCCTTAGTTAAGATGAATTAAACTCCACTTTGACAATGTATTTTATAAATGAAACTTTACCATTAATAACCTAAAAATATTTATTTCTAACTATTAAATTTACTCCAACTAAGATGTTGCATTACCTATTAGCTATTAGCATTCTGACAACTCTATCCAAGAGTCCTAAGAAAGTTATAGGTGATCACTTGAACGACTACATATTTATATACCAAATAGCACTTCTACATGTTTGTGTTGAAATTTGTTGAGCTTTGGACCAAGGTAAGGTAACTGCAATGGTGCTTTAAGACTACAGCAAGACATTTGATACTTAATATCATACGACTCTCTGCTCAAAACTTAAATACTTTGAATTACATTATACTCCTATATAGTTGATAAATAACTATCAGTCGGGAAGAGAGCGAAGAGTGCGTGTTGGCTGTATTTTTCAAATCGCATATATTAATAGAGGCGTTCCCTAGGCTGTGGAAAGTAGAATTTTTCTCGATAAGCAACTCATATTTGTAGCACATGTATTCGACTTATTGCAAAAATCGTGTTGCAAATTGAAAATTGTAGACATGCGTAAGAACATTTTAACCACTGATGTAAAATTAAGTATCACTAATTATTTAGTTTTATCATTATAATATGCTAATGTTTTGTTCTGGGAGACTCTTAGTCAAAAAAATAGTCTACTACAATTCATGAATTAAATTTTGTTATAAAGCTACAAAATTTGCTCGTATTACACAATTATTTCAAGGCTTGGATTGGTTGAAACTGGAGTAGCCATTTTGTATTCAGATGGCTGTACTTATTCACAAGATTGTTATAACTTCTGAGTCCAAGTATCTTTTCGAAAAATTAGTCACAAATTATTATTTCACTGTTCCCAAGCACAGAACATCTAAATTTTAATTTTCTTTCAGCTATAGCATATAATGCCTTCCCTGCCAATGTCAGATCCATATCCTCCGTGGATTTTTAAAAAGACTGCCAAACAAATTATAAGGAGCAAAGAAAATTAGGCGTTTTTTTTATAATTTAGCTCTACCTAATAATTATTTAGACTTTTTCAGAATGTTTAACTTAGTTATTCTGTTACCAGTATCCTGTGCTAGATCTCGCCATCTTCTTATAATGTTTTGGCATGCTATGTTTTGTACTATTGAAATAAAAAGGCGTTTATTATTATTATTATTGTTATTATTATTTTCAACGTTATTCATTTTTTGTACATTTGTTTAGTTTTTATTATAGAACCACCTATGTATAAAATTAGCTACATATGTATAACAAGTTCCAAGAAAGTTAGCATGGTGTAGCAAAGCAGTCAAAACAAACTTCCATCGCAAAACCGGAGATAAAATAAATTTACAAAAATATAGAACGCGAATATTTAAAGCCGTATACACTTGTGATATTTCAAAATAAACTTCTATACAGTCAGGTTTGAGGTGTGCATTCAGAATCCTAAAGCAATGTTAGCAGCATTTTAAGCAAATATGAAGGTTATCTTGATTAGTAATATTAAAAAAAATGTGTAAAATGCATTCCAATAGAGACTGAAGTGTTATTGCCTGCGGAGCTTTCCTTTCATACCCCCACCCGGGGTCGAAATTTATATCTGAGCAGCCGTTGGTCGTTATTTATTTTTTCCGGATGCTGCTGTTGTTGTTGCGCTAATTGCGCTTGAGTTTTTGCGATTTTAGATTTGTCTATTATTGTCTTCCATACTGTTGGTAGTTTTAATGATTCGTCCCTTTTATTTTGTTGTATGTTGTGTTTCCTCAGAATTCTTCCGATTCTGTCTGTTGTGCCTTTTACATATGGTAAGACTACTCGTTGCTTTCCCGGTTCATATTTTTTGTTGTTCGTTGTTCGGGAAACTTGTGCATTAATAGCTTTCTCTATGGTGCGATTTGTGTAGCCATTTTTCTTTAAAGCACTAGATATTACCTTAAGTTCGTTTTGTCTCGTCTGTGTTTCAGTTAGTCGCACGGATCTAGATATTAGAGTATTTGCCAGAGCTTGAATTTGTGCTGGGTGATGATGTGATTTTGCATTTAAATATCTGTCTGTATGTGTTGGTTTTCTATACACGGTGTATTCGAAATGTCCGTTATGTAGTTTTGTGACCAAAACATCTAAAAATGGTAGTTTGTTGTTTTCCTCTAACTCTAGAGTAAATTGTATTCTGGGGTGGATTGAATTTACGTGAGTCAGAAATTTTTCGAGCTCTGCATGACCATGCTGTATGTATTATATGTCCAGGCACATATAATAGAACTCTCGGAGCATTGCCTCAAAAATACTTATTTTTCTTTCAACGGGCAAATGTATAAACAAATGGATGGTGCTCCAATGGGGTCCTCGCTATCACCAGTAGTCGCGAATTTATTTATGATATACTTCGAGAAAGAAGTCTTGAGAAAGCAAGTTTAAAACCCAAATTATGGATTCGTTATGTGGATGACATATTTATTATATGGCAACATGGTCATGCAGAGCTCGAAAAATTTCTGACTCACGTAAATTCAATCCACCCCACAATACAATTTACTCTAGAGTTAGAGGAAAACAACAAACTACCATTTTTAGATGTTTTGGTCACAAAACTGCATAACGGACATTTCGAATACACCGTGTATAGAAAACCAACACATACAGACAGATATTTAAATGCAAAATCACATCATCACCCAGCACAAATTCAAGCTGTGGCAAATACTCTAATATCTAGATCCGTGCGACTAACTGAAACACAGACGAGACAAAACGAACTTAAGGTAATATCTAGTGCTTTAAAAAAAATGGCTACACAAATCGCACCATAGAGAAAGCTATTAATGCACAAGTTTCCCGAACAACGAACAACAAAAAATATGAACCGGGAAAGCAACGAGTAGTCTTACCATATGTAAAAGGCACAATAGACAGAATAGGAAGAATTCTGAGGAAACACAACATACACAATACACAACACAAACAACTATAGGTAAACTACTCGGAAACCCAAAAGATAAAATCAAACTGGAAAACCACGGAGTGTACAGTATTCCGTGCCAGGACTGTAAAAAGTTGTACGTAGGGCAAACTAACAGGCGAATATCAGCAAGTGTGGAAGAGCATAAACTCAGCATCAGAAATAAACAAACAACCTCAGCTTTATTCCTACATCATCAGGAAACCGGCCATAAATTAAATTTCGATGGGTGTAGGGAGATTGCCAATATAGAACATTATAAGACCAGAATAATCCGAGAAGCCATAGAAATTGAAAAGCAAGGCGATTTAAATAAAAGGGACGAATCATTAAAACTACCAACAGTATGGAAGACAATAATAGACAAATCTAAAATCGCAAAAACTCAAGCGCAATTAGCGCAACAACAACAGCACCATCCGGAAAACATAAATAACGACCAACGCCTGCGCAGATATAACCTTCGGCCCCGAGTGGGGGTATAAAAGGAAGCGTCGCAGTCACCAACACTTCAGTCTCTATTCGGACGCGAGAAAGAAAGCTTCGAAAATGCCAAATGTGATTTTGGCGAAACGTCAGCAAAACTGTTCTTTTCAGAACGACAGTAGTGAACGGATGTACACCCGGAATGAAAACACATTGTATTTTTCCATCCGTGAAGGAGTAAAAATATAACATATATATATATATATATATATATATATATATATATATATATATAGGGTATATCGAAAACGTACCGCAAGGCATAACGGTCAGGGTAATTTTTTTTTCAAAAAATCCAAAAACACATCAATTTTGTTTGTGAGGCGGACAACTTTTGCCCTTAAAATGATCGCAAAATTTTCAACCCTCTAAGCGGGGGTGTCATCCCCAAACTTTTTCAAATGGGAAGAGGGGTCAAGTGGTACCGCAATGAAAAGGGCTTTCTATTCTCTATACATTCCCGCTTTGGTTTTGAAAATCGGTCAAGTCATTTAGAAAATATGAAGGATTGAAATTTGAAAAATACATTTTTCAAAAAACGCATAAATTGAATTAAATAAAAAAAAACTTACCGTATTAATGAAGCAAATGCTGAAAATGTTGCCCGTCGACCTCCATACAGTAATACAAATTAGCTTCAAATCGTTCTCGAACATTCTGAAGAACTTGAGGGGTCACTTCGCGACAAACGTCAATAATTCGTGTTCGCAGATCTTCTAATAAGGCAAGTGGAGTGCTATACACTTTACTTTTTATGTGTCCCCATAGAAAAAAGTCTAAAGGAGTCAAGTCGGGTGACCGGGGAGGCCACTCAATGGCACCCCTTCGTTCTATCCACCGCCCGGGAAAGTTAGTGTTTAAATAATTACGCACATTTTGAGAGTAATGTGGAGGTGCACCGTCTTGTTGAAATATCAGTTCCGCTTCAACGTATCCAGGATTATTTTCGATGATGTCAATTAGGGCTGGGTCGATGGTATTTTCCAGTAAATCTAAGTACATATCACCTGTTAGAGTTCCAGGAAGAAAAAAAGGACCCACAATAGAATTTCCAAAAATACCAGCCCACACGTTCAATTTATGAGGATGTTGTGTGTGCACCTCGTGAAATACCCTGGGGTTGTTCTCAGCCCAGTACCGACAGTTATGCCGATTAACTACACCGTTCAAAAAGAAAGTGCACTCACCCGAAAAACACACATTGAATAGAAAATTATTATTATTGGCCACTCTTTCACTAATAGTTTCACAAAATTGCAAGCGGCGATCAAAATCGTCTTCGTTGAGTTCTTGTACCAACTGAATTTTATACGGGTGGAAATGGTGTTTTTTCAATATTCTTTGGACACTTGTACGATTCACGCCGGTCTCATTGGCTAATTTTCTTGTACTCAGCGTACTATCCATGGCAACTTGGCCCAATACAAAGACCTCCATAGCTTCATTTACTACAGGATTTTCCATCTGCTTCTTTTTATTTATAAGGGATCCAGTTTCGCGAAATTTTGCTACTAACTCGCGAACAATTTTGCCGGAAAGGTGTTTTTCAGGATGTCGTTCATTAAATATCTGCGCAACCCGATTGCCACATTCATTATTTTTAAAATAAAGTTCGATTATTTCCACTTTTTCTGCAAGTGAGTACACCATAATTATTGATAAAAAATTTAATGATATTGAGAAATTTAAACGCACAAGTTACAGAACAGCTATCTAGCAACTACCGCACCTGATCGTTGTGGCATGTCAAATCACTAAAATCAGCAGTAAACATCTAAAATAACAGGACAAAAATAGCGAATTGGTCGAAGGAATTTATCCTTATCATTTACTCTGATAATTTGTAAATAAACATTTTAAATTTCAATCCTTCATCTTTTCTAAATGACTTGACCGATTTTCAAAACCAAAGCGGGAATGTATAGAGAATAGAAAGCCCTTTTCATTGCGGTACCACTTGACCCCTCTTCCCATTTGAAAAAGTTTGGGGGATGACACCCCCGCTTAGAGGGTTGAAAATTTTGCGATCATTTTAAGGGCAAAAATTGTCCCCCTCACAAACAAAATTGACGTGTTTTTGGATTTTTTGAAAAAAAATTACCCTGGCCGTTATGCCTTGCGGTACGTTTTCGATGGGCCACCCTGTATATATATATATATATATATATATATATATATATATATATATATATATATATATATATATATATATATATATATATATATATATATATATATATATATATATATATATATATATATATATATATATATATATTTATATATATATATATATATAAATATATATATATATATATAATGGACAACACGAAATAGCGGGGTTGCAACCCCGCTATTTCGTGTTGTCCATTTCATTTTCAAACAGCCGTGAAATTATAAAGAATCTGTATATATATATATATATTTATATTTATATATATATATATATATATATATATATATATATATATATATATATATTATATATATATATATATATATATATATATATATATATATATATATATATATATATATATATATATATAATATATATATATATATATATATATATATATATATATATATATATATATATATATATATATATATATAAATATAAATATATATATATATATAATATATATATATATATATATATATATATATATATATATATATATATATATATATATATATATATATATATATATATATATATATATATATATATATATATATATATATATATATATATATATATATATATATATATATATATATATATATATATTATATATATATATATATATATATATATATATATATATATATATATATATATATATATATATTATATATATATATATATATATATATATATATATATATATATATATATATATATATATATATATATATATATATATATATATATATATATATATATATATATATATATATATATATATATATATATATATATATATATATATATATATATATATATATATATATATATATATATATATATATATATATATATATATATATATATATATATATATATATATATATATATATATATATATATATATATATATATATATATATATATATATATATATATATATATATATATATATATATATATATATATATATATATATATATATATATATATATATATATATATATATATATATATATATATATATATATATATATATATATATATATATATATATATATATATATATATATATATATATATATATATATATATATATATATATATATATATATATATATATATATATATATATATATATATATATATATATATATATATATATATATATATATATATATATATATATATATATATATATATATATATATATATATATATATATATATATATATATATATATATATATATAGTGTGTCCAAGATAAGGATGCACAGCATGGGGATCTCGGAAACGGTAAGAGATATAGTGTCGGTTAAACTTTGATGCCCAACAAAATATCGTTTTACAAATTTGAAAATTCTAAGCCGTTCCGGAAATATCCGTGAAAACCGAAATATTGCGATTTCGTTTTAATTTTCTTTTGAAGCTAGTTGAAAAGATATGAAAACACGGAAAACACTTTTCATACTCACTTTTTAAGCTGTACAAGGTGGCGTTAACAAATTTTCATTACAACGTTTCGTTTTTATGGAACCACCATCAACATTGATTTTTCTTATGGGACGGAAAAAAGGTACACCCAGTATTAGATTGCGCTTTTCATTGCGAATTCAAGGATATACTACACAATATGGTTACTTATGTTTCTATTTAGAAAAGTGGCTTTTTAAATACTAGCATTTTATTATAGTAGGCCATGAAATCCTAACGATAAAAGGAAAAAAAACAGTTGACAAGTTCGAATGAATGTGTTTATGTATTTAACAATTATTCAAACAAGTAGATGTTTGTATTGTTATTGTTATTGTTGTTGTCGTTTTTTAATTTATTTTGTTCTATAAAGAATGGAGGTAATTTTACAAACGAAGAAAAATGTGATATGCTATCTTGCTACATTTTATGCCAAAGAAATTGTTTAGGGGCCGAGCGAATATGTATTCTAACAAATACCCAGAGCGGAGACAACCTGACAAGTGTATTTTTCGGCATTTGCTATTTAATCTAAAAGAATATGGATCATTTAAAAAGCCTGTATTATCCCGACAAAAACCTTCCAATGAAAAAAACCAATACAACGTTCTACAATCTGTTAATGAAAATCCACAAATTTCCATCAGAGAAGTTAAAGACCAGACGGGGGTAGCTAAATCTAAAGCTCAATTTATTTTAAGGAAAAATCAATTTAAGCCTTACAAATTCCGAATATGTCAAGGATTAAAACCGGGTGACGATGAACGACGTTTTTGTGAGTGGTATACTAAGATGGGTGAAGACAGTCTTAATTTTCCTTATAAAGTGATTTGGTCTGATGAAAGCATGGTATTTTTAACAGGCGCAATACCCACTATTGGTCACAATGAAATCTACGTGTAAATAGACCATCCAGACATCAAGATCGCTTTGGATTTAATATTTGGTGTGGAATTTTTGGTAGCAAGATTATTAGGCCCTATTTTCTTTCACAATGCATTAACTTCCGAGCGGTACCTTGAGATCTTGAGGCACGATTTAGAAGATGCATTAGATAATTTACCGTTAGGCGCTGTACTCGGCTGTTGGTTCCAACAAGATGGTGCTCCAGCCCATAACACCATAGAAGTTCGCCAATATTTAGCTGAACGGGTTGAAGGAAGATACATTAGGACTTACAGTGAAACACCTTGGCCTCCAAGGTCCCCGGACCTAACTCCCTTGGACTTTTTCTTGTGGGGCTACATAAAAAATGAGGTATTTAAGGAATGTTTTGACAACGAGGAACAATTATATCAATCAGTACGAGCAGCATTTAATACAATTACTCCTGAAATGTTAAGTCATATTTTGGAGTCTACCGTGAGACGGGCGTCCTTCTGTTTAGAAAATGGAGATAATTTATTTGAACATTTGTTATAGTTAGTAAATAAATAAATACATTCATTCGAATTTGTCAACCGTTTTTTCTTCGTTTTATTGTTAGGATTTCATACCCTACTAAAATGCTAGAAATGTATTTAAAAGTCATTTTTCTGGATAAAAACATAAGTAATCATATTGTGCTGTACATCGTTGAATTCGCAATGAAAAGCGCAATCTAATACTGGGTGTACTTTTTTTTCGTCCCATAAGAAAAATCATAGTTGATGACAATATATATATATATATATATATATATATATATATATATATATATATAATATATATATATATATATATATATATAATATATATAATATATATATATATATATATATATATATATATATATATATATATATATATATATATATGTTTAATTTTAATATTATTATTAAGTACATTTATTATGTCTAATCGACCACACGACAATAGACCAAACAAGTAATAATTTTGACAGTGTATGATTGCGTTCAAGCCGAAACAATTCGGTCTCCCTGTTGTTATGTCTATGTTTCTACTATATCTCTTTTATTTGATGCTCAGTTATCTCGTTGACAATATTTAAGAATGATCCATAAAAATCCACAAACTTTGAAATTTAATATCTTTATAAAGAAGTTGTAAGAATTGTTCACTTTTATTTGGATATGGTTCCTGAGAAACTTGCGGACATCCACACAGGTTGAAAAAAGAACCTCCTTTTTTTAAAGTCGGTTAAAAATTGAAAACTTTCACTATATGCAGAAATTTTTTTATTTTTTATTGTTTTAGCATATTTGTATTTACGGAAAATATTGGTCCGCATTTACGCACCATAATACCCAAGAACTGGTACAAAAATTATGAAAAATAAGGCAAAAACTGACAGAATTCGATTTACCAATTTATAATTGTAATGAAATATTACAGGGGTTATTATTAGAATATTAGAACCACCTTAAAATTGAATTTTAATATTATTAGCAAGTAATAATTTTGACAGTCTATGATGGCGTTCAAATCGAAACAATTCCATCTAACTGTTGTTATGTCTATGTTTATACTATATCTCTTTCATTGGATTCTCAGTTATTTCGTTGATAATATTTCTGAATGATCCACAAAACTTTCATATTTAATATTTTTTTCTTTATAAAGAAATTGTTCTTTTTTATTTGGATATGGTTACTGAGAAACTTGCGGACATCCACACAAGTTTAAAAGTAATCCTTATTTAAGTCGGTTAAAAATTTAAAACTTTCACTATATGCAGAAATTATAGATTTTTTTATTCTTTATTTTTTAGCATATTTATATTTACAGAAAATATTGGTCCGCACTGCATTAACAAAGAAGTATTATAAGCTTTTTATATATAAAGGTATATTAAATATTATTCTAAAACGTAGCACATTTCATTTTAACAACACTGATTCATTAGTAAAAATAGTAGCAAAATCTTGGCCGGGTCGCTAAAAAAATAAACTAATTCAAAACTTTGACACCCTGTACCTCAAAACCTGGTCAGAGTCAAGAACTGCGTTATATAAAAAAATTACCGAAAGCTATTTTCCATAAGAAGTGTGAGAGGTTTTTTATCAGACTTTTGTATTACTGCGAATCCGCCTGTGTTGTTTTTATTTTACTAAAACCTCCCTGCAGCTGCTCTATGATATGATGAAAATGCCGTTCAAATTCCTTCAGTGGTTCTAGAGAAAATAGAACCTCTTTTTGTTTGAAGTCGGTTAAAAATTGAAGACCGATGTAATATATTTCCAAAAAAATGCTGCTGAGTGAAAACTATAATAATTTAGTACATTCAGGAATAAGTAGGTAACAATAATAACTTATACAATTCTATTACCATCCTTCACGATACCGAATTTCGCAAAAGTTTTGGTGAAATCGCGTGACCTTTTAGTATCTGCTTTATATTTATCCCACGACCGACGGCATTGAAATTTAAATTGTTTATACGAAAGGAAAAACTTCACCTTACCAGATTACTCCTGGCTTCAATATTTTATGCGACCCCTTTTAAATTTTACTGGAGTTTCTTCATTATAAATGTAAGCCCTGTTGAGGGTTTTCGTTTTCTGTTTCGTACCATTTTCGGAAGTTTATTTCGTTTCGGTTTACAACCTGGTTCTCTTTCATTTCCTTGGATCGTGTTTCCAATGGGATTTTATCAATAATGAGTGGTTTTAGTGATGGTCTGGTTACTAAATGATTCTATACAGCTAAAATAGGTTTTTGCTTTAAATTTGGGTTGACAGGAAGCTTTTATACATTTTAATTCGCCACCGATCTTTTCAATTTCTAAGTAGAAGTCATATTATGTATTCCTTAAAGGGGGGGAGGAGCAAGAATTATTTCGATGTCACAGGGTATTTTGTGTTTTCCTGCGTTTATGGTTTCTGGTCTTCTATCCTTATTCGACAGGCTTGTTTGTATCTTGGTAATTCTCAAAAGGGGATTCTTGATATAAACAGATTGATTTTAAACGTACTTTATTCGAATTTAGTTTACAGTAAAACAGTTAATTATTATTAACATTTTAATACCCTGTATTTTTTCTTTATTTTTACGAGATAAATTCCCTACCAGAGTTTTGTTGGGCATGAATTAATTTACAACCTGTATGTGGACGTTATATTTCTTAAGTATATTTAAGTTATGCGGTATTTGAAAGACAACTGATAAGAAAAAAAATGACTAGTTATCATTTTACTTCAGAAATGACTAAAATTGTAAATGTAAAAAAATAATTTTTGGTTTTTCAAAATTCAGTTAATATATTTGATTGATTTGGCTGTTACTTGATGGAAATACATCTTACAAAGTGAAATACTAAAAAAACCCACACAAACTTTTGATTTCCCCTATTCATTTTAGAAGATTTTACACCATAACATATACACGTTATTCATGATTCGATCTGAAGCGGGTACTGTGTACCGAAACAATTGTTATGGTGTAAAATCTTTTAAAGCAAATAGTCAAGATCAAAAATTTGGTTAACCAAAATAAAGAAAATGACTTCGTCTATGGAAAATATTTGTACAAAACTAAAAAATCACTTTTATAATGGTTATGAAAAAATTGAATTAGTACACCCCTAAAACTGGCAATCAGGAAACCAAAGCCGTAATCATTTTTACTTCCCTTGTAACTTGAAAAAATCACCTTTCCAAATTTTTAAAAGTCTTGACGTTTTAAGGTCGCTAAGGTGCCAAAAAACATGTTTTCTCAATTTTGCCGGTTCGTGTGCTCTTCGTAGCATAGCCAAAGAACTACTTACCCAATTGACTTCAAATTTTCGTCAAAAATTAAGGTTCATATGGGGATGACCCGGTAACATTTTCGTAATATTAGGTAATATATTACTTTTTTTAAATTTAGGTAAAAAATTAAGGGTCATGGGTATGACCTGGTAACATTTTGGTAAAAATAAAGTATGGCGAAGCAAACTGGTGGCTTAGTGAAATGTTAAAAAAATTACTACTAACAAAAACTACTTATATAATTTACCTACAATTTTGTACAAAAATCAAGTATTACGTAGGAATCAACTTTTTTTTTTGGTATGAATACATTTTGGCGAAACAAAGTGGGGGCTTAATAAATATTTAAAAAATCAGTCTTATAAACTATTTATTAGAATGATTTCAAATTTTTTGTAAGAATTAAATGGATAGATAGATGCACTAAATATGGAACGAATTCAAGATGGCGGAATAAAATGGCGAACAAATAAAATATTTGTAATTGTGAAAAAATCAATTCGTGACATAGCTAAAAATACTTATGATTAACTTCAAATATTGGTTAAAAATAAAAATCAAATACGGCGGAACAAAATGAAGGTTTGCTGAAATGGTAAAAAATTAAAAAAACTAATTATCCAATTTGCCCCAAATTTCGCACAAAATCAAGTGCTACATAGAAATGAACTGGTAACATTTTGGTACGAACTAAAAAAAGTAAAAAGTACTTGTTCAATTTATTTTAAATTATGCCCAAAAATCAAGTGTGGCACAGCTAAAATCTGGTAGAATATGAGTACAAATTTAATATGGTGGAGCAAAATGGTACCCAATAAAAATGTTTGGAAGACGGTATATGTGTTACTAAATGACTATGTGTGGAACTAAATAAGGTCACACTTCACTATTCCTATTAAAAGGAAAAATTCATAATGGGGAAATTCCGGGTAAAGAAAATTTGCCGATTTTTTTAACTTGTCCTTAAGGAAGGCAAAAAAATTAAATGGTAGTATATTTTAATCTAGAACAGAGAATGTTAGAAAACACTTAATTTAATGTAGATGAGAAAATGTTAGAAAAAAAATGCATATGAGTTTTTCCTAATAACCCATTTATTAAGATACACTTAAAATCAAAATTATTTTTGCAGTTTTCAAAATTCTTGCTCTTTGCAAAGTTCGTTTAAAAAATGTCTACTCTGGTGTAAGCTAGATCAAGTAACAGCCAAATCAATCGAATATATTAAGCAGCTCTTAAAACCCAGATCCCACAAAAACATTTTAACAAACCATACGCCCACAAAATACAATAAACCGTTTGCCAATAAAGAATTTTGTCTACAAGGTATGATTATTTAAATTAAAGTTGAATTTTAGGAAATTGCACTTGAAATGTACAGTGGTTTTATATATGTATATGTGCTATAAACGTAAGCATCCGCAATTAATCAAAATCCAGATTCTTGTAAAGTAATTCGAAACATTCCAAAAACTTTCGTTATAGAACTTCAGAAACATTAGCTGAATATTTTGCATAAAGACAGATCGTAAAAGCGCTGAAGTTTTTGCCGGTCTGTATTTCGAACTTTTTAAAATTCCAATTTGGTTCGGCGAAACTTTATTACGATGAAAGAAGTATGCATAGTATGTACTGGGTAATGTTAGCACGAAGTTCTTCCTCAATTTCGGATAAGCGGAAGTTTCTATTGTTCGCAAATTATGTCCATGGAATAATGTTACTCATTTAAGAGAGCGGAGGAGTAATTTGAACTTCTCGATTCCGGCTATGCTTACAAATCATGGGATATTCACAGCGCGTTAGAGCGACTTTGGTCACATAAACACAGCGAGTGAGTAAGCCAGTTACAAATATAGTTTTTGACTATGAAAAACGAATTCTTGTTTGTCTAAACTTTATAACAAAGTATGAGGAAGAATGTTGGTTTTGTATAAAAAAGAATCTTTTGAAATTAAAAAAATATCAACAAAATAGCTAAAAACTTGCGTTGAATCTTTATTTAGATGATGAAACCCTGCAACTATACACCAATACACACAATAGTGAATAATAATAGTTAGTGTTGTTAAATGGCTCTTCTAAAAGCAGGCGTTGACAGTATTTTTCCCAAGTTTGTTTTTGACAGACCTCCACAATTTGTACAGATAATGAAAATGAGACTTATCTTTGCAGATGGACCAGCCCTCATTCGCGAAGTCTGTGAGAGGTAAATAGAGAGACATGTTAAGCTCAACTAGCCAGTATAACTACTCAACTGCGAGAGAGATTGCACAGAGATGTGCTATTCACTATTCGTCCAGTCGTTCATTCGTCTGCATAGATTCGATTCATGAATTCATATAAATGAACGAATTGGCAATTCAACTAACTGACGAATATTTCATGCACACTATTCATCAATTGTTATTTAATACGTTTGTTTGAAAATAGACAAAAAACAAAATATTAGATTCGGGTGAATGGTTCGCCGAGGTTAAAGGCTATTTAATTATTCGTCCAAAATATGATATCGCCGCGCAACGAATCGGACAGATGAACCGGACCCTCAACACTATGCGGACGAATGAACGAATCAATGAATAGTGAGTAGCAGGCTCAACCCTGGACGTAACGACAGAAAATGTTAACAGTTTTACTAAAGGTGATTTCTACATCGACGAATATACTGATGCTACTACTGATAAAGTCCACTACTCCCTATTTATTGATTCGTCGATTAGCATAGCGTGGGAGGTCCGGTTCTCCTGTGACATTCGTTGCACGGTAATTCCGGCTTTTGGGGAAATAATCAAGTAGGCTTCGACTTCGGCGAACCATGCGTCCGCATCAAATCATTTGTTTTTTCTGTGTTATCAGACATTGAAACTTATGAAATCCGCGCGAACGAATTAAATAAAAATTAATCCATAGTGTGGATGTTCGTCAGTTCATTGAATCGCCAATGCGTTCATGCATGTGAATTGAAACCGCGAAGAATTTTAGAGTTATGGGGTCGAAATTCAAAAAAAGACATTTTTTGTTTTTACAATTTTTACACATTCCTCTGATTTTTTCGAAAAACTAACTCCTAGAGAGTTTTGTTTCAGGGTTCGCCATCTTGAATTCGTACCCCTACTTTAAAGTTTATTCTTATATAACACTTAATTTTTTTGCAAAATTTGAGCTAAATTGGATAATATATTTTTAACGCTTTATTAGTGCGCCATACTAGATTTTTACAAAAATGTTACCAGATCATCCCCAAACCATCCTTAATTTTTGACTAAAATTTGAGAGCAATCGGGTAAGTAGTTTTTAAGTTATGCCGCGAACTGACAAAGACAAGACTGTCAGACAAACCCGTCGGAATTGATCAAAACATATACCTTTTGGCATCTAGGGACCCTAAAACGTGCAAATATGTAAAACCTGGTTACTTTTTCGCGATCAAAACATTTTATTTGGCCGCCATCTTAAATTCGTACCACAATTTTATCATTTCATATCTATACCATAGTTAATTATTGCGGAAAATTACAAATCAAACCGTTAAGTAGTTTTTTGGATTGAATTTTTAAATATTTTATTAAGCCGCCATTTTGGATTCGAATCAAAATTTTACCAGTTGATTTTCTCATAATCCTCGATTTTGTGCAAAATTTGAGGTTAATTGAATAAGTAGTTTTTCAGTAATACTTTTTAAACACTTCATTAGCACTCCGTTTTGTTTCGCCATACTATTTTTACCAAATACCGGATTAGTAGTTTTTTAGCTATTCTGCGAACAGACAGATCAACAGAGAGACAGGAAGAGAAATAGACAGACAGACAGGCAGACCTACGGCATTAACCCACTTGACCATTATCAAAAGTCAATGTGAATGACACTTTGACACTTTTAAGGTACAGTTCACATTATTTTCAAAACAATAAATTATTGCGTCAAAAAATTAAAACTGTATTTACAGTTGTTGGATAAGTCTTTGTATGCTACTCGTTGTTATGATTCGTAAGTCACTTGAGAAATTATCCTACTCGGCCTGAAGACTTCGCTTGTACCATAAATCACTACTATAGTACTATTATAGTACATTTGTAATTTTGAAACTATAGTTGCCGTTGAATTTGGACGGGATAGGGTCTCACTATTACCTGTATAACAAAACCTTGGTAATAATTAATTTTTCTTAAATATCAATACTATTAAACGATAGCTGTTCTTGTAGATTAAAATTTAATGAGGTTATATTAAACATTAACATAATCGTAAACATTTCCATCGCCATCGTAGGTTATATTGTGTTTATGAAGTATCATAACTTTTACTATAAAACCAGAAAATTGTGATACATGCATTAATGAGGTTTTTATATCTTGAAAAATAAAATATAATGTTAGCGCCTTTTACGATGATGGCAAGCGATAGGTTTGGATAAGTCTCGTTTGACTTTTATCCTAACAGTCTATAAAAACGCACATAACATTATAATGTTACGGTATAACGGTTCATATAAGACGCCTTCACAAGATTACTATATATTTATATTCAAAGAGTGTATTATCAAATCACTGTTATTTTATTTTTAAAATAAAAAAGTCATAACTAAAATGTGGATGAGTGTAGAATTAAGCAAAAAGTTTTATTTTTTGAACATTTAATTTTAACTAGAGGATTTCTCAAAACTCACAAAGTTCTAGTTTCTCAAAAAATGTTAGTCGCTCATCTTTAGGGACAAAGCAGACTCCCTATTAGAAACTAATTCATAATGTGCAAACAGATTTATTTTTAAGGCGAACGTTAGAGAACTACTTCCAAATTATTTAATCATTCTACCTTTGTAACAGAAAAATGATTATTATAATTAGATTATATTAAGGGAAATTTCTTAAAAACCAACTGATTAACATAACTTGTAAACAAAATGGTTCTTTGCATTTTGTAGGCATATGTTTTGTTAACATTTTTGGGGTATCTGAGTTTTAAGAGGTTGGTTGCATCTGGTATAACAGGGGGAATTTACAAATCCAAAAGAATTTTGATTTTAGGTATATCTACTTATATGGATTATTAGGAAAAAACTAGTTTCTCAAATTTTTAATATTTAATTTAATTTTTTTTCTTAAAATATCACTGTCTGTGTTTTGGCTTCTTTGAGGACAACTTAAAAAAAAATTATTGAAATTTTGGTTTCCTGACTGTCAGTTTTATCTCAGGGGCGTAAGAAATAACGTTGTCAGACTCGATTATGTCCTTTTTACTTTCTTAAACTTGGGCATTAGCCTTAGTCTTGAATTATGTAGTAGATATTTTTACTTTTCTTTATTATTTTTGACCAGGGTGCTTTCAAAGCTCAAGGCGGTTTTTTATTTTTGTACAAGTATTAACGGCAAGCGGAGTTAATTTGTTTATTTTGGTAAACTGTTAAAGTAGAAATTATTTTTTTACGTTAATAATTCTAGGCACTTTTTAAGTAAAATTGTACTCATTTGTGTTTTTTATTTATCAGTAGTATTTTATATACCAAGTAACTGAAATATACATAAGGAATATAAAATTAATGTACAGGGTGTAAATTAATTAATTTGGAAAACTTTGGTAGGCAAATGTTTTATTTTCAAGATAAGTTTGCAGATACACATTTGTTTTTATTGTGTTTGATATACCTTGTGCATTTGCTGAGACTTGCTAATAAAATTCGGTAATCAGTATCCTTGGTTAATGTTAATAAAGCGACAAAATAAGTTTTAGAAAAGTCGCCAGTGTTTTATTTCTTTCCGGATTGCAACTGCTTCAATCCCATCTCCTCCCTCCGAACATTTAACTACAAATTTCACTTTTCATTTTCTAAAATCAAATTGCTCATTCGATTCTTAACAATTTGGATTCATAGATTTTTTCAATATTTTGCGCCATTTAGACATTATTTAGCAAAATGTCCATATGTCAGTACCCAATTTGAAGATGCTAATGCATAACATTACAATTTTTCATTTTTCTTATTTTTTCCATGTCCCACATCATTTGTTCCTCAAATTAGCTATGCTTGAATGGATAATTATCTAAGTATCTTACAAATGGTGTAAAATATCTAAAAAATGTAAGAGACTAAAAAGTTACAGAACAGAATAAGGAATTTCATTTTATTGCAGAACTGACCAGTGACGTAATAAAAATTTTGGGATTATTAAAGGGGTTACGGCGCGGAAAAATAACACCTTGTATATTTTTCAAAGAAATATTTAGTCGCAATTATTCATAGTATACTATGACCAAATTTGATTTAAAAATCTCCAGAAATGATCGAGGCGCATAAAGAAAACTATACAGGCAGAAATGGACGTGCATAAAAAAACATTTACAATTTAACAATTTGTATCTAGAAAAGAAAAGCAGTTTGTTTATGTGCCTTTTTTCCTTATATTTGTAAAGAATATAAAATACCTTTATTAAAACCCCTGACCTAGATTTATTTATGTATTATTTAAGATATTTATGTTCTAAAACCAATTATGTGTTTCAGTTGACCTTTTGAACATATTTTTTACAATTTAACAGTAATATTTATGTAAAACTTATAAATTGGAAGGCATATTATTAATTTGTCACATTAATGGTTTTAGGAGATTAAAAACGCAAAAGATTCAATAAAAGTAAACTTCATATTTAAAATTATACGGTTGATGATTGAAACCCCATATTAAGAAAAGAAAAATTAAAATCACTTCGTAGAAGTATGTTAAGCTTGATGAAAAGTTGCCATGATTTTAGAGATTTTAGGTATAGATTAGTTAAATTAGATAAAGTAATAAAAAATAAAAATATCAAGAAATTTTAAATTATTTGTAAAACAATTGCTAACCAAACTTGGGTAAACTAAAAAATAAATAACTTTTCTTGATAATACGTTCGATATTTTAGTAAATAGGTATTTTTCTGGGATTTTTATGGAGAAATGTCAATTTGACGGATAACACTCATCACTTCAACTTAATGAAGCAGAAATTACCGTAAAGTTGCATAATAAAAAAATTCTATATAATGCGAAGAACACTGCATAAATAAAAATAATCCTTCCTCTTCATTTTGAAGTACCGGTGCCCCATTATAAACGACAAGTGGAAAGGTAGGCATAATTTTTGACGATTTTCCTGGAAAAACTGCGTGTGTACGTACGTGCTCTACTGGATACAAAGTAATGCATTTTTCAATAATTTTGGATAAAAAGCTCTTTAAAGGGTAACGCAATCAAAATAGCTGTTTTGGTTGATAGTTACTTATACCAATATTCACTAAACAGGTTTAAGTTTAAACTACCTTAACCTTTAGTTATACCAAAATTTACTGAATATATTATATTTAGTAAACTTTGGTTATTCGTTTAAGATGATATGCAAAAATACAATAATATTTTTTCTTAATCTTCCAATTAAGATAAAAGTATATTTTTACAGACTAGTACATGATTCTATTCTGAATCCTTTGAAACGGGTGAAAAGGGAAATGTCCTGAATATATTTAATCCTAACTAATAAATCATTTCAATTATATGACAAATTTATTAATATTTCTTAATTTAAACAAATGAATGGTGTTGAAATTAGTAGTTTTCAAATGAGGAGGTATTTAGCACTCTGCTAACGCTTCGTGCGGAAATCCTTCGAGTTTGAAAACGATAACTTTGACACAAGTAATGTACATTATTTTTCCTACGACACATTTTATATATTTCAACATTAGTGTTGAAAACATTGTTTCAACAGTAGTGTTGAAAAAATTGTCAGATGTGCCACTGACACAATTGAATTTTTTCAATACGCATGGTGTGGTTTTTTTTTTCACTTTCGTAAGTGGTCCTAGGAAAAGTATTTTATTGGTAAGTGGTCAATGACAGAATAGCAAATTGGAAAGTATAATATTATGTTTTTGATATCTTTAATTCGTTGTGAATTATTTTAACTATTTGTATGTTTTCTTTTGCAATGTTATGTAAATTAATGAAAATAAATGAGATTTTCTAAACTAGAACTGACCATCCACGAGCCGTCTGTATACCACGAGTGAACGTCAGCTTGGGCGTCCTATTCTTCTTACATTGCAAAGGCCTAGTGAGCCTAAGACGACTGTCTGGAAGAATTGCCCTCGTGTACAGGATGGAGATCTCCTGGCGCATTATGGAGGCGATTTTCATGTGGCCCGTTCCTGCTGGACTGTTATACCAAGTTCCGCAGTCGTCCATCCATTTGTACAAGACCATGGCTTCCTTTTTGATCCATATCGAAAGCTCTGGGGAGCCCAAGAGAACGTTAAGGGCGGCACCTGGCGTAGTCCTCATTGCTCCAGCAACCCCTAAGCAGGACAGTCTTTGAAGGCTGGCCAGTTTTCCTTTTCCTCCGCTGGCACCAGACCCCGGATCCGTAAGTTAACCTCGGTCGGATGACGGTCCACCACGGGGCGTAGTTGCCATATTATTGCCATGGATTTATTGGTTAGCTGTTCGACGTGTGATTTCCATGTCAGTTTACTATCTATAACCACCCTAATGTATTTGACCTCTTTTGGATCTTCTGGATTGACTGTCCCGACTCGGTGCATAATTGTTCAATTATCCTAGACGCCACTTGCATTCGTTCACAGAAAGTTCATGCGCATAAAAGCTCTAAATTGTAGTTTCCTCAGGAGCCTATCCATTATCAAACACCAGAGGCGTGGGGAGATGCAACTACCTTGAGGGCAGCCACCTCGCACCACGGCCTCAACTTGGCAGTCCCCCATGCAAGCACTAACCGTACGACTTAAAAGCGCAGATTTTACCCAGCTCACCTGAACTGCATGGCTTCGCAAATGGTTGATGTCCTGGCTTTATCAAGGGCACCTTGTACGTCGAATGGAAGTGACCGTGCTACTTCGTTGTCTGCCTTTTCCGCTTTCTGCACCTCAGCGTGGAGAGCAGTCTCTGTTAACTTACCCTTGCTGTATGCATGTAGGTTCCTGTGTAGTGGATACCCTATGAGAGTATCCTCTATTAAGTATCTTTCAACCATCTTTTCTAAAGTTTTCATTAGGAAAGACATCAAGCTAATTGGTCTGAAAGACTTAGGAGCGCTGTAGTATTTCTTCCCCGTCTTGAGGATGAAGACTGGAAAGTGGGTGCTGATGAGAGAATCTAGAGTCTCCTCTCCCAGTTCTTTACTAAATAGTTGAAAATGGCGACATTTCGCCATTTTTTATATCTTTTAAATATGCTTGCTATGGGACCGCTTCGGTAATATCCAGAATATTTCCTGAAAATTTCATTCAAATTGGTTAAACTATCGCGGAGTAATCGATGTACATATATAAAAAATAAATAGGGTCAAATTGACAACCTCCCTCCTTTTTTTTAAAGTCGATTAATAAACGACATAGGGTCGAATTCCTAACCCCCCCCTTTTTTGAAGTCGGTTAAAATATTTCCATTTAACATTTATAACGTAAAACCGACCCTTCAAAGTGAGGACGTAGGGTAAATGTCAAGAAAAAAAATTAAAAAAAATGTCCCCAGCCTTCTTGTCACCCTATCAGATTTTAGTGAAATATTCCTAGTGGTTTTTTTCAACTTAATCTACTTTAAACTACCAACCAAACAGTTTCATGTATGTGATATTTTAAAATCAAATATTCTTGTAGTTTTTAAATGATTACTATATTGATAAAATGTATCGCATTTTTTTTGCCGAGTTAAAAAGGGGAAAATCTTAAATCTTAAATTACATATTTAAAAATGCATCATTTACATTTGTATTTAAACGTTTGTATCTCTAATATAGGACAAAAATACCGTTTTAGTATCCCACTGATGAAGGCAAAAAAGTAGTGTACTTTCTCTTTGATATGTATTTTTTTTAGTATATTCAATATCGGGTTTAGAGGCTTTCTTTTACCTTGATTATAGTGATGATATTATAGATTTAGCGGAAAATCATTGGTTTGCGTTGGTACCACCATATCAAACAAAACATGACAAACCCTTATCCAACAAATTATAATTTTTTGATGACCTCAGAAGATCTTTAATCAAATATATATTTTACTTTTTAAAAAAGTTTTTCAGTTAAAAAAAGCATAATGGAAACGTAGAATCAGTAGGATCTTATTAAATTACAAAACCACAGGGCCTTAAGGTAGATATAATTATAGGTCAATTATTTTGACATAGTCAATTGAAAACACATTAAAAGTTGGTGTCAAGTTTAAGGATTAAAACCTTAAAACAGCTATAAAATGATCGTGAGTTTCTAATAAACCGAGGGAAGACACATTAAAAATATTTTACGTCGCAAAAAATCTAATGTAATTTTGGCTTTTATGGCGATACTACGTGTTGCGATTGGATCAAGCTCGTTTAGCTTTTATGCTGGCGAAGTCAATAAAATCTTGTCTGACATATAATAAATATCACGTGGCAATATGGCATATTTGCGATGCTATCGAGTTTATTAGATCTTGTATAAAAATTCAATATCTTGCCATATATAAATTGGAAATTTAATATATGGTCTACATTTGTATTGAAGTCATTGTCCGAAATTTAACTGACCGAATGGTTTGGTAAGCAGATACTTTTTTTCAATAAATATGTTTTTTTTTTTGGAATATCTGCCAAAATGTTGCAGATAACAAAAAGGTTTGAGTAAGACAAGAAGGTCAGATCACTTTCTGATTCTGATTACTAGTTTTCAGTGCTAATAGTTTTTGTTAAAAAAAAAAACAATGTTTTGAGGTTACAAATGATGTACATTTTTTCGCAATCATCCTATTCAATAGGTTCTGAGGCTGTGGCTATATTTGCAAAAAATTAGAGAGGTCTATAAAAATAAAGAGGACCCGAATAAATAGTTTGGAAAATGATATTTATTTTCAAACTTATATATCCAGATATTTTATGAGTCACAATGCAATTACAACATTCACCTTATACTGGAAGTTCTTCATTTCTCTACTTCTCCGCCTCTGGCATGACAGTCTCTTCTAATAATATTATATTCATCTGTAAGCTTATACATAGCTCTATATATATATCAAGTGAACTTCCACTTATAAAGTCTGAAAAGAGGTCGAATCCTGTAAAGAGAAATCTAATATTATAGTGGGAGAACTTAATATTATTATCCTGCATTTTGTGATAGACATTTTAGTACCAGTCTTAAGCTTAAATGCTATAAAATATACCGAAATTTAAAAAATAATAAAAATAACTCTTTTATGCTGTGCAAAAAGTATAGCTAACAATTCAAACAAAGTCGACGTTAACACGGCTCTTAAATGTAAAAACATCGGTAAATTTCCTTTACCCGGAACTTACCTCGTATAATTTGTTTTCCATTTGTTAGGAATAGTGAAGTGTGACCCAATTTAGTTCAGTACATAGTCCGTATATATGTGTTACATATACTGTCTTTTCAAAAATTTTTATTGGGCGCTATTTTGTTTCGTTTGGTAAAATGTTGAATTCCTACCTAATATTTTACCAGTTTATTTCTACCTATGCCACACTTGACCTCTAAGGGCGTTAAAACGAAAAGCTGTGTAAAACCTGAGAGGGTGATTTTTTCACTACATTTTACTAGTTGATCCCTATACAACAATTAGTTATGGCACACAATTTGAAGTCAAACCATTAAGCAGTTTTTTCAGGCTGAATTTTTAAATATTTTATTAAGCCGCCATTTTGTTGCGCTATCTTGGATTCGTACCAAAATGTTACCAGTTGATTCCAACATAATACTTGATGTTTTTGCAAAATTTGAGATAAAATGGATAATTACTTTTTTAATAATTTTTTTTAACATTTCACTAGGTCGCCATTTTGCTTTTACCGTATTGGATTTTTACCAAAATGTTACCAGGTCATCCCCATATGACTTTTAATGTTTGACCAAAATTTGAACTCGATCGGGTAAGGGGTTTTTTAGCTACGGCGCGAACAGACAGACGGACAGATAGACCGACGGAATTGAGAAAACATGTTTTTCATCATCTAGGGACCCTGAAACCTGAAGATCTGAAAAAATCTCGGAGGGTGATTTTTTCAAGAATAAAATACTTTTTTTTTTAAGAGGGAAGTAAAAAGAACAATATTGTTTATTCAGTCTATGAACCTTTGCCTAAAAATATATTAATTACGAATGGTTCCAGATTTTCATAAAATAACTGGAAAAAATAACTTCAATACAATGATTTATAATATTATTCCAGACTCAATAAAGAAGATATATAGACCGGTGTCCCATTGCACTTATTTTTTAAATGATTTCCTCCCCTCTGTTATTAAGGGTGGTTATTACTTATGCGAAAAAGAGTACAATAGCTGAAATTTCAAAGGGCCCCGCGTGTGACAATACATTGATATGCAAATTTGAAAATGTTATGAAGAGTGGAGATCAATATTATCCCGTCTGCCATATATTGGAAATGCAAATCAAACAAAAAAAGCAGACGAAACATAAATGGCTGAAACTCTGGGTTAGTATAAAGTATTATATTACTAATTTCAAAATGTCGCCAAAATCGGAGATGTGGATGAATGACCTCCTGTCTGCCAATTTGAATTTTATCCATATATTAAAACTTATTTTGTTTTAGTAGATTTTAGATGAATAAAGTATTTTTTCATCGGCAGAAAAATCCAAGTAGTACAAAAATTTAATAATAATTTCTTAAAATGTCAAAATTTTTAAAGGTTGAGAGCAATTTTTGTTCGTGTGCTATAATTCCTCTTGAATTATATACTACTGGAAGCACAATTTTCGATTGGCAGAAATTGTAGGCTGATACAAGTCCTAATTAAGTAAATAACAAAAAAAATTGTTTATATCAAGAGCCATGCACAATTATTGTTAATTTGCAAATGTTTTCATATATCTTCAAACGATTTTCTCCCGTCTGCCAGCTGGATAACTGATCATATACTCATGTTTAAAAAATATATTTATACATATATTTTATATAATTATATACTCTGGCTAACCACACGGAAAAAATATGGCAGTAGGGCAACGCTACGCAGATTTTTTATTCTTAAACATCCGCACGAGTCTCGTCGCTTGCCGAATCTTGGTTGTGGTTTTTGTTGGTACAAAAACAAGTTTTAAAAAGCGGATTGCGTTTAGGTTAGCCCTGGTTCGGTTCTTTCTTTTGGGATGATGTAAAAAAGCGGATCTATATAAAAAAGTGTATCTATATTAAAACAAGGATTGTCAAACGACTCGGTAAACGGCGGGATTCATACGGATGTTGTTTTGCGACGAACCTGGGCTAACCCAACGCTAACGGGACAGATTCACCTAATACTAGAGGTTTTGTTGAAAAAAAATCCTTGTTTTAATATAGATATTTAATATATAATTTTGTTCAATACTCATACGCGATACTAAGAGCTTTCTTTACAGTATACCAAACCAATCCTAACCTAACATATAAATAATTCGTATTGTTATTAATTATAACTTTTGTTAAAACAAAAATTATCAAAATTTTTTTTAGTCGGAGTCGAGATTCGATTACACTTACCCTATGAGGTTTAAAACCTAACCATCCGCGTGACGAGGCTTCGTATGGAGGATGTAATAAATGTTATTTATACTTCGCTAAAGCAAACTTATACCTATATCAAAAAAGGCAGTGTCGGAGCCTGATGGGCTGTACACTGTAAAATTTTAGAAACGACGCCGGGCGAAGATTTTTATGCTCCTTATTATTCATCCTCCTTATTATTCATCCCCACGAGTCCCGCCGCTTTCCGAATCTTGGTTGGTGTTTCTTTAAATTGTTGGTAAAAAACAAATTGTGTTTAGGTTAGCCCTAGTCTTTTTTGGGATGATTTAAAAAAACGTATCTATATAAAAAGGTGTATCTATATTAGAACAAGGATTGTCAAACGAAAGACTCGGCAAGCGACGGGACCCATGTGGATGTTTAAGAAAGTAAAATGTGCCAAAATGCCTACTTGCAGGCTTGCCAGATTTGGTGATATATCGCATTTTTGGCGATGTCAGAAGTGTAATTGGCGCTGACTTTTCTTAGTTGGCTCTTGGCTCCCAACTTTAGAGATACATGAAATTAATCATAGAATTTTTAGCAGTATTACAAATTATACAATTAATAATTAATTATCAGATTATTGTACACATCAATAAAAATATTAACAAATTGCGCAGAATGAAATATCAATATATTTTTGGTAGTTAGTGTGGAATTAGGTGGAGTGGGAATAAACTGGCCATGGAATAAAGGCAATGATAGAAATACGCAACTCACAATACTTACATGACGGTCCTAAGAAATGTCAACATATGACATTCAGTATTGCCGATTTCCCGAGTATTTCAGCTCATTGGATGTGGTACTCGGCAATAATTGACGGAAAACCAAAATTGTTAATGAAGTAAATCTTGTCTATAACTACAAAGTTTAGTCAAAACTTAATCATGACGAAAATTTTATTTGATAAGATTAGATACGTAACATATAGGGAATTCTATATTTTTGTTTATACATTTTTATATCTCAGTAAATAAAAGAATAATATCTGTAAATAGAAAAATTATTTAACCGTTTTAAATCACTATATATTGTACTGTTTTACTTATATCATTCATTTCCTTGACCAGTTTTTATAACTTATAGATATATTTAAAAAATAAACAAATATGTTAATGTACGACAATAAATGCAACATATGGTGTAAACGATACACTTTTTTCTTTTCTCTATGATGTTATAGCACTTACGAATATTTTAAATTAAAATTGTCCCTAGTTTCTGGTATAAGAATTTTCGAATAGATGGCGTTGAAATTTTTGTCGCCATTCTCCAAAGTGATAGAAAACACTGACAAACCGCAAAAAACTTTTTTATTGATAAAGAATCTTAATGGAATCCCAATTAGTAGTAGCTTTATAGATAACTCAATAAGAGACTCTAAATATATTTTTGGCAATTTTGGCGATATTGACTATCCAATAATGATAATGATTGTAATGATGATGATAATGGAGAGGGTGACATTAGTAGTGATGATGAAAATGAATACTCCGAAGCCACCGATGACCATGATAGTTACAGCGAAGATGGTCATGGTGATAATAGTGATGGTGACGATTTTCTGATAATCATGATGACAATGATGATGATTATTATGCAGATGATGGTGATGATTAAAAATATATTTTTCTAAACAAATACTTTTTACAATTTGTTAGAAAAATATTAACGTTAATAAAACAGATATGTTTTAAATATTTATTTTTAGTTTATTTTTTCAGGTTTTGAAATTAGACCACTTTAAAGATAATTTGGATAAATATATTATACTTATATTTATGTTTTTAAACATTTTTTCATAAGCAATCATTCTGTCTTTTTATATGAAGTTGTTTTGGTAGTAACTTTAATCAGTTAATTCAGTTGACAGTTGGGAAGAAATCGTTTGAACATATATGAAAAAAAAATTAAATTAATAATAATTGTGTAATATATATATTTTATTGTGGTTTCTGCCATGAATATTTCCGTAACTACATTTCATTGAAACAAACGGCAGATGGGTTGAGAATGTTCATGATGTAAACAATTAACGAAATGACAACATTTCGGGAATTGTTTATTGAGGTAGCCTGCAGTTTGTCCCAATCATTACTTAAACTTCTAGTAGCACATAATTTAATATAAATTAATAGCAGATGGAACAAAACTGATCTCAACTTTGAAAAGTTTCAACGTTATTATTATTTCCGCCGGTACACCTTGGATACATCTGGCAATACATTTTTTAGGGTTTAATTTGCATATCAAACTTATATTTCAAATGGTGGACGGGAGAGATTTGTCCAACATCTCAGCACTTTGATACAACTTTAAAATCTGTTGAAGATTATTTACAACAACCGAGATTTTCTGCCATAGATTTATGGAAGTAACAAATCGTAAATATAACATAAATTAAGTTTGGCAGAGGCAGGTCATTGATTCACATGTTCGATTTTGGCGACATTTTGACATTAGTAATATGATATTTTATGCTAATCTGTGGTTTCAGCCCTTTAGCTTCCGTTTACTTTTTTTTCTTTGAATTTGCCTTTACTATATTGCAGATAGGATAACTTTTCATAACATGTCCAAATTTGCATATCAGCATGTTGTCACACGCGTGGCTCTTTGACATTTCAGGTATTCTACTCCTTTTTGCATAAAGAATAACCACCCCTAATGGCAGACGGGAGAAAATCGTTTCAAAAATAAATATCATGGGGCACCGGTCTAATAATGTCAAACGAACAAACTGGATAAACAGGCTGAAAGTGATAAGCTTATGACTACATGTCTATAAAAATTAAAGTAAATCTCAACTTAACTATTTTTTTGCTTATAAAACATTTTTGTTGATATTGTGTATCTAAAGTGATCGTGAGCATATTCGTCTATACGTTGAGATATACAATTTCTAATATTATTTTTCATTTGATGTATATTTATATATTTTTTATGTTGCGAAAAAGCCAAAAAGCTCCTTTAAACAAATTTAATAAAAAAAATTCAAATATTTTTTTAAATTTCCATACCGCTTAGCTTTATTAAAAAACGGCAAAACGGGGCAATTTTTTTACATATAAAATTCGATTTTTTTCATTATATAGAACTACTCTAAGTGATCAAGCAACACTAAAAATAAAAATAAAATTTTTAAAAGGTGAAAGGAGCAATTTTTAATTTTTTTTTTATATGTATATATTCACGTTTTAGAGTCCCTGGATGCCAAAAAACATAAATTCTCAATTCTCATCGGTCTGTCTATTCGCGGCATAGCTCAAAAACTTATCGGATTGACTTGATGGTCAAGAGTCAATGGTTATAAGGGGATGAAAAAATACAATATGGCGGAACACAAAATGTTAATGAAATGTTAAAAAATATATTATAACTAAAAAGCTACTTATCCGATTTACTTGAAATTTTGCACAAAAATCAAGTATTATGCCGAAATTAATTGGTAAAATTTTGATACAAATCCAAGATGGCGAAACAAAATGATTGCTTAATAAAATATTTAAAAAACCAGCCTGAAAAAATTACCTCATTTTAAATTTTGTGCAATAATTAGGCGTGTTATGGAGATGAACTGATAAAATTGTGGTACGAATGGCGGAACAAAACGGCGGCCAAATAAAATGTTTGTTATTGTGAAAAAAAAATCCATAGCTTCAAGTTTTAGCCTTTCTAGATTCCAAAAAAACATCTGTCAGTTGTCGGCATAGCTAGAAAACTACTTACTCGATTGACTTATGAGGATGCCCTGGTAATATTTTGGTAAATATTCAATATGGCGGACTGGTGAAAGGTTAAAAAAGTATCACTAAAGAAATAATTCTCCCAATTACTTCAAATTTTGCACAAAAATCAAACATTACATAGAAATTAACTGGTAACATTTTGGTATGAATCCAAAATGGCGGCCTAATAAGATCTTTAAAAAATCAGTTTGAAAAATCCAAATGGCGCCCAAATAAAATGTTTCAAAAATCAACGAAAAAAATTTTTTTATTCAATTGACTTATTTTCACAAAAATTAAATATGATATAGGAATAAGTTGGTACGAATTAATAATGACGGAACAAAATCGCGGTCTTAAAACAATTAGTGTAAAAACTACTTATTCAATTTATTTTTAGTTATCCAACCCTCAAGTATGGCATAGGTAGAGACTGGTAAAATATTGGTTCGAATTCAATATGGTGGAACAAAATGATAAAAATGTTCGAAGGGACAGTGTACGTCTATGTGTTACTAAATGACTATGTGTGGAACTAAATTGGATCACACTTCACTTATCCTAATATAAGGAAACATTCATAACGAGGGAAGTTCCGGGTAAAGGAAATTTACCGATTTTTTTTAATGTATCTATTTATTTATACATCTGTTGCTTGTAGGTAACAAACCTTTGAGGTTTATTTTCTCATCTTTGTTCTGCTCTATTTTTACTAATTGCGTAGAACTGTGACACATATATTTACAACAATAATTGGGTTTATAGTACGTTGAATAAGACACCATCTTAACACGGCTGTAAACGAAAAGGAGAAGTTTAATAAAACAACAAACTAAAATTGAACTGCTTGCTCGAAAAAATGTTGTAAACTAATTTTGAATTGAAATCTGGCGTTTAGAACATCCCCGAATTGGAAAAGCTCTGGATTAGTAGACTAATCGGATTATGGAACTCATGTTCTATTTATATACATTTTACTTTAGGCAGTAATGGGTCCAGAGATTTATTCTCAGTAAAATTGGTTTAGAAAAATTTTGGTAAAAATTGTATCCCAATCCTCTGGGTTATTGGTTCGTATTGATGAAATTAATTTTGCCAAGTTGCTGATTTATAAAATAGGTTATTATTGCAAAGATACTTTATCTTCATGATCATGCACCTATTGCAGGTGCAATAAATGTTTGATAGTCTATGAATATTTATTTTGATTTCTATTGATTGAGATAGTATATTTACGGTATGTAAGCAAATGGTTATGAGAAATATTAGGAATCCAAAAAGAGAACATTTTATCACATAAAATCTGAAAATGTGTCCTGATTTCAATAATTAAAAGAATCTTAACTGATTAATTAGCTTCAGTTCGTATTGCAGTGCTTTATAAATTAAGTCTACTAATTGGGCCTTCGAAAATTTAGGTAGACAATAGCATGAATTTTTAATTAAAGCGTTATATTCGTAACATGAAGTCATTTTCTCAAGAATATTTAACAAAATAAAAAACCAAGTGTTATAAAAATGAGCTTTTGCCAACATTCTCTCGAAGTGAATTACCTCACAAAATTACCAAATTGACTTTCGCCAAATTGTCGTATCCGCCAAATTGACGTAGCCGCCGAATTGTCGTCCGTCGCAAATTGACAACCAAATTGGTGTCCACCAAACTTTTTCTATTGTCTAAATCCCCTATAAATTAGATCCTAGTACATTAGTTTAGACAAAGTCAATTACTAAGATAATTTAAAATGAATTGAGGAAAATTAAGTTGATGTAAATTTTTACGCATTTTGAACAAAATGTCCCAAAAATGATTTGTTTACCATTTTAGATATAAATACAGTGTGCGGTTGGTAATATTAATAAAACACTAGGATCTGGTAATTTTACACTGTTGTGGACGCAGTCTAAATGATGAATTTTTATTGATTTATTATAGTTTCGAAACTTCTAGGTAAACGCATTAATTCATATTTTTTTCAAAATAAGAAAAAAAACTAGACGTGTCGGTGCCAGTTAAGGGCGAATCTGATAGCGAGGATGCTATTTCAACATAAAGGAATACAGTCTTTTTGTATTTAACTATTTCCTAATTTTTCTATAAAGCTTGAAATTGTAGTATCGCTCTATTTAAGATAATCAAAAGAATTATCTTATCTCCCGCTTATATTTTAAGTTCCCACTAAATGCCCGAGTATTTTTAGTTGTTTTGTTAGACAGTTACTATTGGAACGAATTTGAATGCAAGGAAATGAAGGCAAAAAGCGTATGGAATAAAAAATGATTTGTTTACCATTTTAGATACAAATACAGTGTGCGGTTGGTAATATTAATAAAACACTAGGATTTGGTAATTTTACACTGTTGTGGACGCAGTCTAAATGATGAATTTTTATTGATTTATAGTTTCGAAACTTCTAGGTAAACGCATTAATTCATATTTTTTCAAAATAAGAAAAAAAAACTAGACGTGTCGGTACCAGTTAAGGGCGAATCTGATAGCGAGGATGCTATTTCAACATAAAGGAATGCAGTCTTTTTGTATTTAACTATTTCCCAATTTTCCTATAAAGCTTGAAATTGTAGTATCGCTCTATTTAAGATAATCAAAAGAATTATCTTATCTCCCGCTTATATTTTAAGTTCCCACTAAATGCCCGAGCATTTTTAGTTGTTTTGTAAGACAGTTACTATTGGAACCAATTTGAATGCAAGGAAATGAAGGCAAAAAGCGTATAAAAATTGTAGTGATTCCCATTTTTTAACGGACAGTAATTATATAAAAAATGGGTAAATTTCCTTTACCCGGTACTTCCCTCGTTACCCTTCCTTTTGTTAGTAACAGTGAAGTGTGACCTAATTTATTTCCAAACACAATTTAGTTCCGGACATTACATACATACTGTCTTTTTAACAATTAAGTCATACTTAACTGATAGATCGTTTAACATTTCCATTACTTCACCAACTAATGGGATGAATTCCCTATCTGAGTCAGTTAGAATGAGCAGGGGGGTCCCACAGGGTTCAATCCTGGGTCCCATTTTGTTTCTTATATTCTCCAACGACATGCACTTAAAGATAAATATAAGTTCCCTCATACAATTTGCAGATGATACCTCATGTATTGTGTCTGCCCCTGCAATTACTTCACTGTCTCCGAAAGCATCAGACATTGCTCAGACGGTGTATGATTGGTGTCAAAATAATAACCTCACCGTAAATACATCCAAGACGTCAATAATTTTGTTCAGGCATAACACTATCTCTGAATCTTTGTATGTGAGAATACAACAAGAGTCTTCAACAGGTGAGCTCAGCGAAGTTTCTGGGTGTATTTTTGGATGGAGATTTGGCTTGGACAAATGAGGTGAATTCGATTGTGTCAAAACTAAGTGTGGCCTGCTATGTGATTCGTTACCTAACAAACCATGTAAATGTGAATAGTATTCGTGTTTTTTACTTTGCCTCTTTTCAGTCAGTTATTGCGTATAGTCTGATGTTCTGGTATATGTCCTCTGTGGCCCATTCATCTAGAGTTTTTATAGCGCAAAAAAGAATCATAAGGGCAATTATGGGTTTGCAATATCGCCAAAGTTGTCGAGGAGTTTTTAAAACGCTCGAAATTTTAACAGTCCCCTGTTTGTATATCTACAATTGTGCTGTATTTACCAGAAATAATCTAGAATTGTTCACCACTAATGGCTTCTATTCTAATAATTTAAACACTAGGGGAAGGAATGATCTTAGTGTACCAGCTCATCGTACAGCATTGTTTAATAAGGGACCTTTGATGTCTTGTATTAAGGTCTATAATGCATTACCAGTAGAAATTAAAGAAGTTCAGGGTAATGTTAGGTTTAAGTCAGCCCTAAAAAAGTTTCTACTGGAAAAAGAATATTATTCACTTAATGAATTTTATGTAGATTAGTTCAAATGGCTTGTGTTAGTTCATAAGTTTTTTTTTAACTGTAATTCTAGTATAGCTTTTATAACGAATTTTATGTAAATTAGTTAAAAAAATTTTGTGTTAGTTTATAAGTTGTTACTGTCCTTTTTTTAATTGAATAGTTTTAATATAGAATTGACAATGTCGATGTTCATTAAGAATAATGTATGACAAATTAATAATAAATAAAAAATAAATAAATAAATATTTCTATTCAGCACCATTTTGTTCTACCATATTGGATTCGAAATATGTAGCATAGAAAGTTTCTTTCTATGCCACACTTAATTTTTGAACAAAATTAAATATAAATTGAACTCAAGTAGTTTTTTACATTGATTTTTTAAAAATTTCGCGAGATTGCCATTTTGTTTTTCATGTTGAATTCGTGATAGAATTTATATATCGGATATAGGGATAAACCACTCTAGTTCATATCCACTTTTTGTGCAAAATTTGAAGTCGGTTTAATAAGAAGGCTTTTTAACGTTGATTTTTTGCAATTTTATTCCGTCATCTTAAATTCGTACCACAATTTTTCCAGTTTATCTTTATATATATCACTTAACTCTTATACAATTTTAAATTTTATTTAAGTTAGTTTCTTCCGGCTGATTTTTAAAATATTTTATTAGGCCGTTATTTCGCTTTATCATCTTGGTTTCATATAAAAATGTTACCAGTTCATTCCTATGCAACACTCCGCCATATTGTATTTTTTACCAAAATATTGCCAAGTTATTCACGTATGATCAAAATTTGAAGTAAATTGGTTAGTAGTTCTTTTAGGTATGCCGCAAACTGCCAGACAGACCGACGGAATTGAGAAAACTTTTTTTGCATCTAGGAGCCCTAAAACGTGAATATATGTAAGAACGAGAAAGAGTCAATCGGATAAGTAGTGGTAAGTAGTTTTGTAGCTATGCCGCGAGCAGACAGTCCGACGGTATTGAGAAAACCAGTTCTTTGGCATTTAAGCACCCTAAAACCTGAAGATCTGTAGAAATCTGGAAGGGTAATTTTTTTAGGATTACAATGCTTCCTTCTTACGGGGAAGTAGAAATCTAGGTTGAATTTACATTTTTCTATTTTATAATTGTTTATAATTGTTAATACTTCCATTCTACATTCTACTATAATAACTTTAATATATTAATATAGAAAATATTTGTTTGTCTTTTTTAACAATCTTCTTCTTCTGACCCAGGAAGTTAAACAAGTTACACTCAGATCTTCAACTGTGCAAAAGGCAATGGTTTTGGAGGTGAATAATATAGCTTGAGGGTCAGTTCACTCTTGATCAGTACTTCGTTTTGCGTTCTCTAATTATTAAAAATTGTTTATTATTTTTAAACATGCTAAGACCTGAAAAAATGCCTATAATTCCAATTATCGATCCATTAATTTTCCAATCGGAAGTCAAATGCTACGCTCATCACATTGTAACTATTGTACTTGAATTTGCAAAACATGTTCCCTTAATAGTCAAATGAGATAAATATGCCATTTATCTGGCATGATGCCTAGTGCATGCCAGTTAACTTTTGACATCGTGTGACCCAAAATAAATTATGTCATACCATTTCTATCCATTCTATAAAACATTGCTTGGAAATTCAAATCGTTTTAGCGCTTATATCGATAAATTAAAAGTGTCACTTTGGAAAAATGTTTTGAGGTGTGAGTATTTCCACGTTTATAGAGATTTAAGATTTTTAAAACAACGTTTTGTTTTCTCCAACAGGGCTAAATAAGCAGTTGAAAGTATCTTATGTTTCTTTTCGTTTCTGAAAAATAGAGTGCCCCACTTCTAAGTACAGTTGTCAATTTTCAAAAAATCTATAATTTTAAGGTTAAGAGAACTTTAGGCTCATATTTTGGCATAATTCTGAATGCATTTCGTTTAAAAAGTGTAATTTTTATGTAATAGTATTAGCAAGTAATTTTTAAAAATCGAAGATTTGTACTCAATATTCACAGATTATACATATTTTTATTCCTCGTATGCTATTGCACACCACAATGGCTGCCGCATCAGGCACTTAAATAGTTCACCCTAAATATGTCCAAAATTGAAATAAAAATATAAAGAAATACCATAATTACAGATGTTTAAAAATTGAAAAAAATTGTGACTAACAAACATAGAAAAAGACTCCAAGTTAGTCCAAAAATTGTGAAGTGTGAGCATTGTAATCCTATGAATAATTAATATTAAAGGTGTGGTATTTAAGGTATTTAACTAATGTATACCTAATATTGTCAAGAATCTGGGTGACTTTTAAACAAAATATTTATTTCTTTTGAAAGTAGTTGACACATGTAAACTCAAGTTTAAATGTAGCACATAGTTGTGCTATTTCGTATGTTAAAACATAATGCTGTAATTTAAACAAATTAAATTCGGCAAACGCTATTATTTATTATAAACTTTTGTTAATAAGACTGTTGGAATGTAGTCAAAAAAACATAAAAACCATGTTTTAATTAAACAGAACAATATAGCCACCATGCAAATTTTAAAAACTGAATTGTCTGCCAAATTTTTAGTACAGATTTTGTTAATTTTATATTGTTTCATATCACACTGCAACGTAGGAGAGCTAGCGGCTAATCGGAGTAACGTGTTTAGCACAAGGCTAGAAATGTGTATTTTAATAATATTTTAATCTTTGTTAATTAAGAAAGTACCGTTCTGGGAAGCATCCCGCGATTGCGTCATTATCCTTTAAATTTTAGAAAAAATAGTAGAAAAATCTGTTTTACAAGGCTGATTTTTTTTTTATTTTCATATGTTTAAATGTAAAAAAAAATTGACAGTCAATTCTGGTGGTTTGCAAGTACGTGCCAATCCATAGTGAAGTTGTTATGGGGATGGCAATTCATAAAATTTTTGTCAAAGCCGTAATTTTGAGAGAATATTCTTTAAGCAAGTTTAAAAATAAAAATATTTGTAAAGAGCCAACCTATTTTGGCGGTTGCAAGTGTCCAGTAGGTGGGAATACAGGGTGGGTCTTGACGACCTTCGGTTAACCGTATGCGGAAAAGGACTCCGAATCAAAATCTGCAAATTGGTATTAGGGAGTCTCTAGGTATGCTTTTTTCGTCTAAAATAATAAAAATTTCCGGTCATATTCGTATAAATAAATACAATTTTTCCCGATTTCATTTTTATTTATTCCTGACTTCATTTCGATGAGTACTTCAGAATAAATTTTACTTTTTATTGCCACTTTTTTCCTGTACAAGATTGCATTATCAAATGTGAAATGCGACGTTTCACATTCCCATAAGAAGCAATGTATTAGAGAAAGATGGGTATACGGATTATCTTGAATTTTTTGGGTAAGTCTGATACATTATTGTACTTGGGAGGCCATAAGCTTTAAAAAATGAAATAATTAATAAATCCAGGTACGTTTTTAAAATAATGAAGTTGATGATGGTGGCTTGAACACGAAACGTCGCATTTAAAATTTGATAATGCAGTTTTGTAGAGTAGCAAAAGTGGCAATAAAAATTTAAAATCTATTTTCAAATACCTATTGAAATAATTTCAGGAAAAAATAAAAATGAAATCGATAAAAATTTATATATCTCCGAAATGTATACGAATATCTCCGAAACGGCATTTCAGGTAGCACCAAATTGCGTAACTGCCTCAATTTAACCAACTTCTTATTTCTTATGGTTTCCAAGATCCCCATGCGTAGAAGATAATAAAACCTCAATGTTTTTGCACCCGAACAAAATTTTTTCAAAAATTTTAGAAAAATTGTTAAAAAAAAAGAATAAATTATTTACCTTTTGTTACAGATATAAGACAAAATATTGATAATGTCTGCGAATGCTGCATATTGTCTTTAGATTTACGAAAAGCTTTTGACACTGTAAATCACGATATATTATTGAGGTACATTTATCAGCTGGGAATTAGGGGTTTATCATATAATTGGATTCAAAATTATTTTTCAAACAGAATACAATTTGTACAAATTAAAATTATTAAAAGTTCAAATTTATAATAAATTGTGGAGTCCCATAACGATCTATATTATGACCTGTACTTTTTTTTATTTACATCAATTCGATACCTAAATTAAACTTTAAGGATAATATTAAATTGTTTGCTGATGATACTACGATTATATATTTTGATAGAACTACTTCAGACATTTACAAGCAAATTAACTATGACTTAAATCTATTATTATCATGGCTACAATCACATAAATTATCTTTGAATTTTCCAAAATCTACCTTTATATTTATAAGTAAAACCAATAAATATATAAAAATATCTCTCCTTTAAAATTTTTGAATGAGGAAATAAAATATTCTAAACGTATAAACTTTTTGGGTATATATTTTGATGAAAATTGAAGCTGGAAAATACATATTGAATATTTACGAAATAACGTTTCCCCTGTAATTGGTATTTTGTATAAAATAAGGTATTACATACCTTTCAAATTTTTAAAAATTATTTATTTTTTATTAGTTTATTCAAAATTACAGTACTTAATTTCAGCTCGGGGATCTGCTTGTTCAAATAATCTAAATCCTTTTAAAAAAATATAAAACAATACAATACATCAAAATTATTAAATGCATTCATAAACTACCATATTTAGAACCTATATCCAGCTTATATAAACCTAAAGGATATCCAGACATAAATTCGCTTTAATAAAAAGCAATTTTGGAAAACGGTCAATTTTATATACTGCCATTATCACCTACAATAATTTACCAAAAAAAATCTAGGAAGTAAATAATCTGTAGAAGTCCAAGAGAGTACTAAAAAATTATTTCCTGGAATAATGAGTTAAAAAGTTTTGTATTATATTTCTATTAGTTGTTGTTTTTGTTGTTAAAAATTATTTTTTTTACATTTTAACAGTATTCCTTGTAGTTCTCTTTGTTTTTTGAATATTTTCTTACTATTTTTATATTTTTTGTTTAGTATTTTCTCTGTAATATACTATTATAGTTGGTTGGGATTAAATTAATACAAAAAAATTGTAGTATCCTGTATGGACTAGTGGACATTTGCAACTGCCAGAATAGGCTGGCTCTTTACAAATATTTTTTAACTTGCCTAGAGAATATTCCCTCAAAATTACAGCTTTGTAAAATCATGTTATGAATTGCCATCCCCAAAATTGCCAAATTAACTTTACTATGGGTTGGCACGTACTTGCAACCACCAAAGTCCACTGTCAATTTTTTCAAACATTTAGACATATGTAAATTAAAACATATTAAAATTTCAGCCTTGTAAACACAGATTTTTTACTATTTTTTTAACATTTTCAAAAGTTTAAGTTTTGGTTACGCAACCGCAGGATGCCTGATTATACTATATCGCATGACTTTAGAGCTTATGAAGATTCTTTCTTTATGTTTTGTTTATGGCAAGATATGATTTTTTTCTTAAAAGATTAGCATACAACAATGTGTAGGTTGTGTTTTAAGATATGTATCGCAAACACAGTATTTTTTGTCGCTTTTTATTATGTGAACAATATCACTGGTTTTATAATAGCGAGTGGTTTAAAAATATCTTCAACCGATGTTCCAAAATAGACATCTAGAAAAATTAGTAATGTATCGATCTTTTTCGTTCAAGAAAATAGTTTTGACTCTGTATCTTATATATTTTAATACGTCAACATAAGAAATATTAAAACAAAAAACCTGTATTGTTTCTCTTTTTCTTATGGTAGAAATGTATTGAATTGTTGGTCCTTACACACAAGGACCCCGAAAGAAAACACAACTATATTTAAAAAAAAATATATTTTTATAGAAAACTGAAATTATGCCATATAGCACGAACCTAACTGTACCCATGTGCTTTTTTTAGACCGCTCCTCAATACACCACTCAACATAATCACTCATATATAATCAATCCGCTTATGGGAAGATGGTTTCATGAAAAAGAAGCTGAACCTCAATAAGTTTCTGTTTTTAAGGCACGATTGCTTTTCACCTCTTTATATTCAGAATTTCTCAGCGGTCTTATATGAACATTTCGGCACAAAACGTTTTATTTTACTGCTACTTTCTGATTTGGAAAAGTTATTCAAGCTACTATTGCTTTCGCAATAAACTACATAAAAGTCGAAGTTTTCTTATTTAAAACACTTTCACTCTGCCTCGTATAAACTTTTTACTGAAGTTTTACTTTGTCAGCTGCATCGTCTGTAGTGCAAATAATGAATCTTTGTATTTTAATTAAGCGTTATCTAAATAAAGCCGGAAGTTGCTTGCAAAGTTAATATTGTTGCATTAAACTAATTTCTGAAGGGTTCTTTAAACGCTATCAGCTTTTCCCATTAGAAATTAGAGTAGAATTAAAAGTTTGATTGGTCTCGGGCTTTATCTCGCCAAGTTTTATTGAGAACGAATCGCTTAGTAATACTTAACTGCGAAATTTTACTCTCTAGGGCTAATTGGCGTTTTGCCTTTTCCGTTTTTATATTCTGAAAGGTTTTTCTTTCACTAGATGAGGATTTTGTTTAATGGCTTAATTATGAGGTGCTTTAATTATTATATTATTTCTGTATGGATGTAAAGCTATATAAATAATTTTTTATGTTTTTAAATAAATATCAGCACATATTCATTTAAAAAGACATTCACAGCTTCACATAAAAAAAACTAAAATCCCGCTTCTTTGTACGTGTTTCCTGCCAACTGCGGGTTTATGTATGCTCAAAACAAATTGCCTCCGTTTTTTCAGAATATTTTTTAATCGCCCATTTTGCTGTTGGTTCTTCTTTAATTGCTACTGTTTTGTGCATTTTACTTTTTTTTGTTATTTCATACTTCGAAGTATAAATCTAAAATGATTTAAACTTTAAGTGAGTGAAATGTTTAATTTTTTCTATGTAATTTGTATTTTGATATTAAGATACATGAAAATAATACCTTCAGTGCTTCAAAGCTCTACCAGTATAAATGAAAAGATTTCATTAGTGCACAAAAAATCATCTGGATTTTTCTTAAGAAGAAACCAACTTGATGGGCTAAGAGGGGTTCTGTTCTGTGAAAATATGTTTTATTAAAAATATTTAACATAGTTTTAACGTGTTTGAACTGCTCTTTCTTTAATCCCTGTCGTAGCTTAGTAAACTTTTTTATTGTAAATAATAAAACTAATTTTTTGACGCTTTCAGCATGCTTGTAAGCTGGTGCATATTTTTTTTCATCTTGACATTGCGGAGTCCAGATACCAGCTTCAGTTGTGTTCTCAATATGTGTGCAGTAAAATACTTCTGGTTCCGAAGGTGAGATGAAGAAGAGAAAACCAAAATTTACCTTAAGGGAAAAATTAAAAATAAATATATTACAATATAGGAAGACTTCAAAGTTAAAAGTCACAACATTATTTCTCAAATTCTTATCCCAACTGAAGGTGAATTTTCCTAACTGAAATTAAATTATCACAACTTGGGTTTCGTTCCTTCCCAACCTCCACTTGTATCACATCTGGGACCATACTGTTCAAACCATTACGCTATAAAAAATCGTAGTGTGTTTTCATAGTCTTATTCCATACAAAGTCTGTTTCTCGAACCTACTGAGTTCAAGTCTATTTCTCACATAAGACACTTATATGTTACACTAGCATCTGTATTTATTCTACAGTTGAGAGGGATCATCACCTGCATTTCTTTTGGTACGACATGGGTCCAATAGGCAAAAGTTTTTCCGTCACTCACATACTAGTCAATATGCATGCAGTCTTCGCTGATAAATTGGGTATGTTATTGAGGAATGTTAGAAAGAAGTCAGGCTTAAGATTGATGTTTTTCGAACAGCTGTATCTATCTTTGGTGTTACAAGAGGGAGTGTTAGAGGAAAAAGGAAACCCCTTTTCGATTTCTAACCATCAATACCCATTAATTTATCACCCGAATGCATCGCCAGTATATATCAAAGTAGTAATTTGAGCGGGAATCACACCCAGACCTCTGATTAATAATATGAAAGCCAAACAAATTTTTTAGTTCTTGGATTAATGTTGTATAGGAGCCGATTTCCAGCTTTTATATTTATTATTTAAAAAATGACAAGAAAGAACATTGGTTTTTATGCGTGTATTCAAGGCATTTTTGGTGTCGAAAATTATGTGATTATAATAATTTTGTGCCTCATTTTTAGTCTGTTGATTTTCTGAAGTAGTAGTTCTAGTCTGGCATTATCGCAAGCTTTTGAAAACCAAGATTTATTGTTTTTTGAAGAATGTGGTATAAAGGTTTCTATACCTAATTGGATTACATCCGGCACTTGTGAACAAATTTCGGAAGGATCTTTGGTAGAGAAAAAAACATCATTCCAAGGGAAGGAAGATAGAAATCCCGCAATCCATTCCAATCAGCGGAATTATAGTGACAATTAGACCGTGGTCAAAGGATCCCAGGGGAGTGGAAATGGAACATAAATAGGGTTTTAGATGAGTGGTGAGAAAGAGTTGCAATGGGTTTTAGCTATGTGTGATGATGCCTGGGAAGTAGGTAGGTTTTCTGATGAAGTTGATAAGAGATTGACTAATAGTAAACGCATTTGTTGCTCTATCTAAACGCCACCGTCTTGGCGGCATGATGGAAGAAGTTCGTCAGGAAAGCAAAAATGATTGGTTGCATTTTTATATCTTATTTTAGTTTCGGTTAGGAAGCGAATACGAGGCATGGTTGGAGTTAGTAGTGAACAGAGTTGATGTTTTTACTAATGATGAACAGCCATCAACATTTTTTCATTTAATATTATTCGACTTGCGTGAAATAAGGAAGAAAAATATAAACAAAACCCAGTACATTCTCCCTGAGCATTTTTACAAATTAGCCAAAGAAACAATTTATAGTCGGAGAGCTAATGACAAAAAACTGCAAGAGTTTTGTAATAGCTGATATTTTAATGTAATGTAATATTATAAGTGTACATGAGTCAGCACCCACTCGCAAGTCCAGGTAGTGCGACACTTGGGGGCGGCACGCTTTGAAGTATGTATGTAATAGAGCATTGGTGACTGCGAATTTTGGTTTTCCGCTCCTACGGCGCCATCTTACATCTTTTCGCAAATATTTTTTCACAGATCGATGAGGGGGTTAAGATCTATCCCGGTGCGTGACCTGCTACGACACTTCGTTAAGGCCCTAATGGCAAAAAAACTGTATCTCAGAATCCGTGCTGCCTATCGGCAAACGTTTTTTAAAATGCCTGACATCTTGCATCAGTTGCTAAGCAAAAAATTACATTTTTGACAAATGGTGGTTGACAGGTGATTTTTGACATTCACAGATGACATTGTCAGATTACAAGTAATTAGTTAGCGCGTGCGCAGACTTAAATAATATTCATGTGACTTCAGAGATATCGAGATAAGAATCTCCACCCATGGGCGGTGGTTACAAAAGCGGACAGACTTGCGCGCTTTATATGTGCATTTCGGGCGGTTGCTGACTGCGTTTGTTCTATTAAACCGAGAACTGACTGTTTTTTTTATATATAATAATTAGTAAACAGCGTTCTGACCACTTTCTCGCGCTTTTTGTACTATGCGTAGGACATACTTCAAAGCACGCCGCACAGTGTGGCGTGACATAGGCACTAGGGACAAAATTAAATATCTCGAAAACTAGTCAACCAATTTGAGTTTTTTAAACACATAACTATCCCTTAGTAAAGTTAACTAAATTGTGTGAATAGTTGCTTTTTTTAAATCCAGTGGCGTACTAAGGAGGCCAAAGTTTTTTTAACCAATAGACATGACAGATTAATATAATGTAAAAGATGAGTGTATTTTTATCATAAATAAAATGTAATTGAAATACAAAAATCATATATTTAATTTTACTAAACAAAAAAGAACAGTGGCGTACCAAGAAAAAAGTCAAATATTACATTTATACATATTATTATTATTATATTATTATATTGAGCAACATATATAAGAAGAAAGGGAAACTGAAAAAGAATACATTTATTTCTGTTATGGAAAAAAATATATCCAATAAACTACCAAAATTTAATTATCAAAATACATTTTTAAACCATAATATACAAAATTATAGGTATCTACTCTTCTGAATCCGAATCCGAAAGTTCACTAAGATTAGATAAACTAAAATCAAATCCTAAATTGATACCATCTTGTTTTTTAATATATTTTTGTATTTGTTCATTCGACCCTGCAAGTTTTTTAGTTTGCACGTTTCTTTTTGACGAAATGAAAGGATCCGATGTAAGGAGAAGGACACGCATTAAATCTTTGTTTGTATCTATTCTAGAGCACTTTCGAGTGTGAGATAATCTATGCTTTCTAGCCTCTTTATGCCTGGCCTCAAGGGCATCTTCGGAAAGTTCTCCAATGGGCAAACAAAATGCATCGATTATCTCACACCCATGAACAAGCACTTTGTGTACAGTACTTGGCATATTGTACCACCTATAAAGCGTTATATATAAATTTCTGGTGTCATTTAGCAAAACCCTAAACTTATCTAGGTCAATAGCATTACCACTAGCCAAAACTCCTAATATTATAGAAAATTTCTCTATCAATTCCCTGTCAACTCCTGTGACCTCCGAACTAATTTGGGGATTGTGGAAGAACTTTCTGGCTGTATTGCCGTCATTTGAGGAGCCATACCCTGGTTTTGGTTTGTCCACTGTTAACGACAATTTAGCTTTAAATTCGGCTTGGATTCGTTTTTTGTTGCCTTCTACTATGGCTTTATTCTCAGGTCCACTAACCCGCCACACCTTTATTGGCAGTCGGTATCCAATGTGGAGAAGGCACTCAAAAAAACGAATCCAACAATGCAGAGTGGACAACCCGAAACGATAGTTATCGCGGTTAGAAGGGCGACTAATTCCTACTAACGTATTCATTTCTTTTGGTGTGGCTCCGCAAATGACGCATTTCATGGTTGAATTAGTTTCGGATAATATATTCCCCACACTACCATCCAACATGGTTAACATCATATCAGTTCGAATCTCACATATGTAACCTTCTCTAGTTTTTATTTCAATTGGCTGCAAGTTTTCAATCTTTACATTTATGTCTTTTTCCATAGAACGCACCAGATTAGCATTTTCCTTTTGAAACAAAAACTTGATTGGTCTACAGTATAGAGTTGACGAAGGACTATGATTTTTCCACAACACTTTTCCAGTTTCCTCATCGATTAACCTTAGAGGCGTCATTGCTGTGAGAAACAAAAATTCGTCCGTGTTTTCTATATCTGAAAATTTTTGTTTGTATTGGCTATGCCCGCTACTGCCATCGAATCCCCACTTGCATATCATCTTAATCCGATAGTTTCGCTCCTCAAATTTTATTAACTTAAAAATGCTATCTGCTGTTTTTTTCTAAAAGTTCTTGTAATTCCACTTCTGCAGAAATTTCAGTAATATTCAGTTTTGAAGGTAAGAGAGAATTTTTTGTATTTTTGACCTGATAATAACTAGTTAGGCAGTTCTGGGCTCTAAGATTAATTGCATATCTAAGAAGATTATATTTTCTCATAGACAAATCTAGATCTAAAATTAGCGCCAAGGCTTCAAAAGTAGTGAAACCAGTAACATTTGAGGAAACCTGACTATTATCACCACCTGATAAAACACTGGCCGCAAACTTTACCTCATTTGCAGGTATTTTCTTGGTTATCTCCATTACGCGCCTTCGTTTCGTTTTCATTGAAGCTTCTTCAAATGATACTCGCGGTCTTCCTATTGGGCGACTAGGTCCTGGCTGATCATTATTATCCCCAAATGTATTCACGTTAGGATCGATATTATTGCGGAATATGATTTGTTCCAGCCAAGCTACCTCATGTAAAAGTCGATTACGAGAATGTCTAACTTGTTGCCACTTATTTGCAATTTTTAGTCCAAACCACTGGCTGCACTTCATAACTTTATCTATTATGTTTTGAGAAGGTTCGTCGATATTCATAAGGGACAAAATTTTTTCATACACTGCCTGTTTTCGATTTCCTTTAGGTGTTTGTAACCATACCTCTATCAAGTCCTTGTTTCTTATGACATTGGTTTCTAAAAATAATCGTAACTTCATTAGGCGTAATCCGAGCCGATTAAAATTTTTTGTGATAACTACTTATTAATAACTAAGTAATATATATAAAAATGCTGAAGGTGATCCAAGGTGATTTTTTTAAAATGCTTAGCAAAGTTAAAAGTATCAAAAATCTAAAAATTTTGAAACTCGACTTTAACTTGGAGAAAAAAAGTGTTTTGGAAGTAGCTGAAAGGTGACTTTATGTGTAAATTTATAGTACTTACCAGTCTCCTCAAAACTTATTTTGTTATAATCAAAAACGTAAAACACTTCAACCACAAAACTCGATTGAAAACGAACAATGAAACGTAGAACTGGCGGTATTTTTGACAGGTTCTGACAAGTCAAATTTCAATATTGCTGTGACAGGCAAATCAAGGCTAATTTGATTTAAGTACTATACTTACCTAATAAAGTTACTAATAATCTACCCCCTGATAACATTAAAACAGCAGCAGTACAATGTTCAAAATTCCGTTGTTTATGAATTTTGTCCATAGGACACCACACTGTGCGCCGCCGCCAAGTGTTCCACTAACTGACCTTGCGAGTGGGTACTGACTTATGTACACCTGTAATACTACATCATATTGAAATATAAGCTATTACAAATTTCTTGCAGTTTTTTTATCACAAGCTCTCGGGCTATTAATTATTATGAAGGTCTTCGCGATACTGCTACAAACTTAAGTTCGTTATAAATCATAGAGCCAATATCCTTAAGATCCGTAGCCTTTTACACTTCTTCAAGGCACATAAAACCATAAAATAATCTCTTATCCTTTGTTTAACTTACACTTATAAATTCTACCTAAAATGAAAACGCAGAAGTATTAAGAAATGAAAAATGTTAAATGCCACATCTTAATATAAAAATGCTCTAAGCGACGTGTTCTCTGGATATCTCTGAGTATTAATAATAGCGGAAAAGATCATTTGAAAAAATAAAACTTGTAAGAGTATTAGTGACAAGTTGCAAAATAACTCCAAAAATTAAATGTTCTGGTTTAATCACAAGAATTTTCTTTTAGCAAAACGAATATGTGTTTTAGCTATGACAAGTTAAAAAGTTCTTTTCGAAACTTTTTGGCAATATTTACATGTACTTTTCAGTTTCACTAAAATTTCTTATTTGGTACAAATTAAATGCCGACATTGGCATGTTTTTGGCTAAAGAGGTTTTAATTTAGACTAAATCTTATTTGATATTTATAGGTTTAAGATGACAAAAGCAACAATCGAACATATTTTTCTAAATGCACGATGTACAAAATATGACAGTCACGTAAGCAAAATATAACTGGTTAACTCTTTTTACTTCCCTCGTAAAAGGGAAGTATTGTAATCGTGAAAAAATCACCGTTCGAGGTTTTTTCAGATCTTTACGTTTCAGGGTCCATATATAGATGTCTAAAAACATGTTTTTTTTTAATTACGTCGGTCTCTCTGTCTTTTGGTCAAAAATTAAGAGTCGTATGGAGAAGACCTGGTAACATTTTTTTAAGACAAAATGGCATTTATCTCAAGTTTTGCACAAAAATCGTGTAATATGTGGGAAACAACTGGTAAAATTTTGGTACGAATCCAAGATGGTGGATCAAAATAGCGGCTTAATAAAATTTTAAAAATTCAACAGTGGTTTGATTTCAAATTGTGTATCATAACTAATTATTGTATAGAAATGAACTAGTAAAACTGCGGTATTAATTCAATGGCGGCCAAATAAAATATTTGTAATCGTAAACACATCACCCTCTTAAGTTTTATATATCCTCAAAAAATATATTTTATTAATTCCATCGGTCTGTCTGTCTGTGTGTTAGTCCTAGATTAATTTCAAAATTTGTGCAAGCATTCAGTGTCATATGTGTGTGTCAATCTAAAAACTACTTATTGAATTTATTTTAATTTATACCCAAAAACCATAGGTAGAAACTGGTAAAATATTGGTTGGAATCCAATATGATGGAACGAAATGATGCGCAATAAAAATGTTTAAAAAGACAGTGTATATGTGTTACTAAATGACTATGTATTGAACTAAATTGGGTTACACTTCACTATTCCTAATAAAAGGAAAGATTCATATCGAGGGAGGTTCCGGGTAAAGAAAATTTACCGATTTTTATTGAATTAGTTTATCTAGGCGTCGACATAAAAGTTATTATTAGTAAAATATTTATGAAGTGTGTACACATCTTAAAACTTATGATTGATAATAAACTGTTAATGTTCGTTTACATTTGTATCTTAAGATTTACGTTTATGAAAATATTTTTGAATAACCCTTTTATATGCTCATAATTTTGAAACCTAACAAATTTAATGACATTTTTAAAAAAGAGCTTTAAAAACTTTAAAGCTAATAAAGTTAAATTAAGAAGAAAAACATTTATGAGTTAAGTAGTTTTATGATAAATGTCTTATAGATATCTTGACGACAATTTTAAAGTAAATAATGGCTTGAAATAAAAACTTTCATTTGATTTGACTGATTCATTGAAAACTTTCATCAAACTATTCTAAAGCAAGCTTAAAGCCAAACTGATTTTATTATGTTCCTTGGGATGCGATAATGCCATCAAGGAAGACTTACCTGAAAATGGCGATGATTGGTCAGTTTTTCCCAGAATGTATTCTTAAACTAAACGTGAAACTACCTTTTCTCATTATACCCCTACAAAGAATGGTGCCAGGTGTGTTATAAAGATGCCTTCTTAGCTCACAGTCTACAGATGACGGAATACTTTTGAAAATTGCAGATAATTATACACATAATGTTTTTTTTATTACAGACTACCAAAATAAGCTCTTTTTAAAAAGTTGTTATTAATCATCGGACATTACAATAGTGTGCGTTGCTTGAAAAATGATTTCCTTTCCACCTTGATCTTATGAAAAGAGAGGACGCCTCGGTGAGACAAAATCCTATTTGTATTTAGAGGAGTAATTCCTTCAAATATCCTGTTATGACTAAAAAAAATACTAATTTATTTTTTCAAAAAAAGTAATATCTATCTGCATTTTATTTTCTTTGTCGCATTTACATTTACGTGATAAAGCTATATTAAATCAAACCAGATCGTTCGAAGTTGAATATTTAGCGATATTAATCAAAACGTAACATTCGGATACGATACCATTCCATGAATATTTCGGATATTGGAAATACGATTAAATGCAAATCAAAACGCCCGGAGTTATTTTTTTAGTTTATCGTGATGTTTGGATTGATTTCCAAATTTAAGTTATTCATAAATTGTTGAATGATAATTTAAATGCAAAATGAGAAATAATAATAAATTGTATTTTTTTTCTTTTTGGATAAGAACATTTTTCGTTATTATTCCTAGTTTAAAATTATTCAGCGCTTTTGTGTAAACACAGAGTATAAACTATAGGTTGTTAAAAGCCTGTCATTATTTTTATATATTGTGTAGGTTTGAGCTACAATAGACCAAAAACTCGCAATAGAGGGTCAAAAAGACCTCTTTCCTTTTGGTCGATAGAAAGACTTTAGTTGGCAATAAAACTGACAATCCATATAAGTAAGTATATATATATATATATATATATATATATATATATATATATATGTTGATTCTTAGTCCTTCATGGATGGAAAAATACAATGTATTTTCATTCTGGGTCTACATTCGTTCACTACTGTCGTTCTGAAAAGAACAGTTTTGTTGACGTTTCGCGAAAATTACATTTGGCATTTTCAAAGATTTTTTTCTCGCGTCCGAATAGAGATTGAAGTGTTAGTGAAGGTTATATCTGAGCGGCCGTTTTTCAATTTCTATGGCTTCTCGAATTATTTATATTGGTAATCTCCCTATACCCATCGAAATTTATTCTGTGGCCGGTTTCCTGATGATGTAGGCATAGAACTGAGGTTGTTTTTATTTCTGATGCTGAGTTTATGCTTTTCTACTCGTGCTGATATTCGCCACGTACATCTATTCACTGTCCTGGAACGGAACTCTGTATACTCCGTGGTTTTCCAATTTAATTTTGTCTTTTCGGTTTCCACCTATAGTTGTTTGTGGCTTGTGTATTATTTGTATGTTGTGTTTTCTAAGAATTCTTCCGACCCTATCTGTTGTGCCTTTTACATGTGGTAACACTACTTGTTGCCTGTTGTTTGTTGTTCAGGAACCCTGTACATTAATAGCTTTCTCTATGGTGCGATTTGTGTAGCCATTTTTCTTTAAAGCACTTGTTCTGGGTGATGATGCGATCTTGCATTTAAATATCTGGCGGTATGTGTTGTATTTCTATACACGGTGTATTCGAAATGTCTGGTATGCAATTTTGTGACCAGAACATCTAAAAATGGAAGTTTGTTGTTTTCCTCTAACTCTAAAGTAAATTGTATTCTGGGATGCATTGAGTTTACGTGAGTCAGAAATGTTTCGAACTCTGTATGTCCATGTTGCCATATTATAAATATGTCATCTACATAATGAATCCATAATTAAAGCTTCAAACTTGCTTTCTCAAGAGCTTCTTTCTCTAAATATATCATAAATAAATTCGCGACTACTGGTTATAGTGAGAACCCCATTGGAGCACCATCTATTTGTTTATACATTTGCCCGTTAAATGAAAAATAAGTGTTTTTAAGGCAATGCTTCGAGAGTTGTATTATATGTGCCTGGAAATCCTCGTCCAATGGAAATACTGGAATACAACGACTTGACGACTTGACATCTAGGCTTGCTATGATATCGTATTTTTTAAGAAATATGTCTCGTACAATTCCTGTGAATCAGCTTTTTCGACAGCTGGTTGCATAATTTCTGCAAGATATTTTTCCAGTTTTTGTAGCGGCAAATTAACAGCACTGATAATAGATCTGATGGGCGCCCCTGGTTTGTGTATTTTGGTAAACCATAGAGTTTAGGACTGCTCGACTTTTTCCGTGGTATAATTTTTTGTTGCAATTCGGGGTTTATTGGTGAACAATTCTCTTGTAGAATATCCTGCATTTTTTGTATGTAACTTTGAGTATTCATAACTACGGTTGCGTTTCTTTTATCAGCTGGAAGGATTGTGATGTCTTTATTTTTTCGAAGGTTTGTTAGGGCGCTTTGTTCTGTGGCCTTTAGGTTTTGTTCCCTTAGTTTACTTGATTTTAAAATTTTTCTTTAGAGGAGTCAAGGACAGCTTCCACTCCAGCTATCCAGCTATTATTTCTTCTTTAGGGATTTCCTTCGGGGAGATCGCAAACCCTTAGTACGGATTTTCCACTTTCTCAGAGAGGTAGTATGATGTTACGCACTATTTATCGACGTGTACTGATAAGACTTGTGGCTGGCTCGACCTTTTTCGGAGATTGTCGTACTTTTTCGAAATTTTAAAGTGATAAACAAAACCTAAATGCCACTGAACAAAGGGCCCTAACAAACCTTCGAAAAAATAAAGACATAACAATCCTTCCAGCAGATAAAGGAAACGGAATTTTTTTGAATCTTTTCTTTTATTAGGGATAGAGAAGTGTGATCAAATTTAGTTTTGTCATAGTCAAATATTTTTATTGGCGCCATTTTGTAGTAAATAAATAGTCTGCATTAAGTCGCATATAACGGTATTGCACTTAGGGTAAGCTACAGCGTCCTCACAATTTATCAGAGATCGATAGAGGGCTGAATATTAATCAGAGCTAATTTAAATGTTACATCCAGATACGAAACGATGTCCCACAATACATATACATACATGTTCGGAAATGGAAAAACAATTTGAACTCCAAGCCAAGCAGGCTTCCCGGAGGAAATCAATACCTATGGATTCGTATTACAATTAGCATTTTATTATTTGAATTGGATGAAAAAATATCAGAAAGTTCAAATTGTAAGACAACTTATTTTCACGTTTCCGTCACTTTCTGTTTTTCCAACATTTGCATTTGATAAATAATTTCGATTCCTTATGCAATTCTAGCTAGTTTTTATAACACAAACCTACTTTTAATACTAACTACTACTTTACAACTTTATTTTACGAAGGATGGCTCAAAAGTTATATCAGGTAAAAAGATTTTCTTTTTATAGACAGTTCGATTTTTACATTGTATGTGCCGTTTTAAATTTGGAAATTGGAGGTTTTTTTTTACCCGACTGGGCGTGCAAAGGAGGATTAATACTGTTCCGGATTGGCCGGTACACCAACACATAGTTTCTGAATGCACTCCTTTTATTCAAAACACAGGTTACAGGTATCACAAGTAAAGACTGGTTATATCTAACAATCGTAACTAAGGTAACTTTAAACTTGTCAATGTCAGCTTGTTAACCAGTATTAATTCGATGTTGAACTATGTTGGTTTTTCCTAAGTCGCTGTCAGCCAAAGAGAAGACATCTTGATTTCTACTCAGAAGTTCTTCCAATTTGGACAGCTGAACTTTATTCAGTAAATGTTGTGATGATTTCACCAAGTCTTGCATGTAGCGGACAGTCTTGAATTGGCTCGAACAAAATAACTTCTTCATCTAAATCATCAAGCACTGCTTTCACTAGGCATTCCGACCTCGCAGGTAAAGTAGCATCTTCTAAAAAAATAACTTCTCGGATAGTGGAATTATTTCTTCGTGGCAGGTTCATAACTATTTCTTCATTTTTCGTACCGAGGACTCGTTGAGGTATATCAAGGACAAATTTATGTTCGTTCATAAGATCAAGACCAAGTATGACGTCATCCATTATATTTGCGACGAAAACAGCGTGTATGAAGCTAGTGTTCCCCAGAGTTACTTCACCTTCATGGATGCCTTTCACAGGTATAATTTCACGGTTGGCGGTTTCCAAGACATATTTTTTGAATGAATTTTCTGTTTTGCAAGGATCTATAATGTCTGGTCTTACCATGGTGTGGGTTGAGCCGGTATCCAGTACCATTTCACAGTCCCGACCGCATATCTTCCCCGGTACTACCAAGCTAGAGCCATTATTCTGCAGCCGGAATACTTTAATTTTTATTGATGATGATGGGGCTTGGTAGCACCTAGACAGCTTTCGCCCCTTAAAACTGGCTAATGGGAGTTTTCCTGAATATCTTCAGGAAACCCATTGCTGGTACATCGGTTTTGCACATGCCCCTCTTTACGACATTTCCAACAACGGATGCCTTTTCTTTGTCGAAAAGTTAAAGTTTTATTTTCGTCTTTCTGATGTTTAAGAAGAAAGTTTTGCAGTTCTTTTATAATGTTCGAAGTATTTTCATTTGTAGGTCGGTATTCTGGAGTGTACTGTAGTCGTCCTAGATTTCTTTGACTCTTGGATGTTTGTTTAGCCGTTTCAAACTGAAGGGCATATGCAAGAGCTTCTGAAATCTTCTTTATTCTAGACATTTTTAAAGCCTGGTTGGTATCAGGATCACGAAGGCCTTCAATAAAACGGCTTACTGCCAACTCTTGCTTGATCTCTTCAGGGTAGGATGGATAAGTCAAGTTAATTATCCGCACAATATCTGCCTCATACTCTTGAAGACTTTCGTTATATTTTGGTCTTCGACATTGAAGTTGCGCTTTATAAACCCCCTGTAGATGTGCTTCACCATAACGCATTTCTAGATTGCTTACTAATGTCCCAAAGTCATTTTGTTTATCTTCGGGTATGTTCCTTAGCACCTCCATTGCTTCACCACGCAAGGAACAAACCAGTGCTCGTGCTTTTTCGGTGGAAATCCAATTATTTTCAGTTGCGGCAGCTTCAAATTGTTTCAGGTAAGTAACCCACGGCACCTAACCATAAAATATAGGTGGTTTTATCAGATGTGATAAAGAGACAACGTCGGATATCTTCTGTGTTAAAAAAACAGTTCTTACTTCTTCGTCTTCAGATTACTCCAACTTCAGACTGGATCCTTATCCCGCTTCCGACACCAAATGTTCCGGATTGGCCGGTACACAAACACGTCGTTTCTGAATGCACTCCTTTTATTCAAAACACAGGTTACAGGTATCATAGGTAAACACTGGTTATACCTAACAATCGTAACTAAGGTAACTTGAAACTTGTCAATGTCAGCTTGTTAACACTTCGAAATCTCAATTATAACTGAATCAAAGTGTGGCCTTGCAGCGCGCTTGTATAGCCTTTAGAAAAGGACGGAATGATCTACAAAATTCTAGAACAATCTAAATACTACAGGGTGAAAAGAATTAAGCCTAACAGAACCTTCGAGAACGATTTTTGACACTATCATATCCTTACATGGATAAAAATTAAGGTAAGTCTAATTACAATAACAAATAATAAATAAATTCACTTAAAACTTAACAAATTTATAACTAGGGCTAAATTCGCAACAATACTTATTGTTGGATGTTGCGACAAGCGGAAAATATAGAAGTTGAAAACGACAGTTGAAAATGCACTTACCGAAGCTTTCCTTGTCCAGCTCGTGGGAGGTGGACCTCGTGCTAATTTTCTTCTACTAATTTTCAATCTTCCAGAGGCGACGGGGGAATTGTAGAGTGACGATTACGCAACACATTCATATATAAGGTGAACCGGTTGCGAAAAATGTATATAAAGCGTGAACAATTAAAAAAATGCTGTTTTAAGCGGAGAGCACCGTATGACGTGATCGTTTACAGTACTGCGTCGGTCGACGCATGTGTGGAGCTATGCAAATTCAACTGAATTTTGCGAGTATAGAGAGTATAGAAATAAACATAATTTCGCGGTAAACCAATTAAAGCTTTTTAATAATTGAAAATTTAATAAATTTTCCAAAATTAACCTAAGTAAAAATAGTGGACGGATACGGAACACATAATACATACATTAAAAATGGAGATCCTATCTTATTCACATTAATCACAATAATGTAATGTTATCATTATAAAAATCAGCCAGGCTATAATAAGCCGTCTGAGACAGAACTCCTTCTACTTTGTTTTTTATTTGGTATCAGAACATATCTCGAAGAGGTATTGGACACTTATTCCAGACCTTTAATATATTAGATGTGACATTTCTTTGAATGTAGCTAAGATGTGTTGTTTTCCCTCTTCTCTTTCTTCTTCGTTCTTAAACCTGGTGTCGTATAATGTCCTTGTAAATAATTAAAAAAGAAGAAAAGTTTTTAACAATAAAGTTGACATATTCTAAAATATAAAGACTGTAAAAAGTTAAAAAGCCTTTCATTCTTAAAAACATCCCTACAGCTTTCCATATACCCCATTTTAAAAATAATTTTTATATTTTTTAGTATGAAAATTCGATTTGATTCCACAGAGTTTCCCCAAAATATTATCCCATAGGTGATCCTAGACTGAATATAGGCATAGTATACAGTGAGTACGGCCTGCCTCTAGCACTATCAGCAATCACCCTTAAAGCAAATCTATATTTGATAGGCCCTGTTGCCAGCTGTTTCAATTGAGGATTTTAGCCCAACTTATGAACCAGAACCACACCCTGGAGAGAAACACTGTTCGTTGACTTTATTTCTGTGTTGTAATTTAAGGTGAATTAGTTTTTAACCCGACATGGATGCAAATATCTCCTCGAATGCTTTTAGAGGCGACATGGAGAATACAAATTTACGGACCCTGTTTTGGTAATTTTTTTTATTCAATCATATTAAAAAACGGCGAGAGATAAAGTAGTTTCGGTTATAAACAAACATTTAGAATTGAATTAGAAATCGAAATTAATTATTAAAAACACAGGATATGCCAATATGGACAACAAACTTGACTTCACTTCCGGTCCAACCGGAAATGTCAAAAATATGTCGTGATATTTTTTTCTCGATAGTGTAGTTTAATCTTCTTTGATTGAAATTTCAAAAAAATAATAATTTTAGTTTTCTATTTACGACTAAGATACCATCGAGTTTGGTAGACTCTTTATTATCCAATATGTGGAGATCCTCTTTATCTAGTAGGTGCTGTGTCTTGATTACGTTAAACACCTCTATTCAAAGACCTTTTGTCTATATCTAGCATAGCCATATTTTCAGTCTACTTCCATTTAACTTAATTCACTCAAATGTCCTTCTCTGATTTTTCTGCAGTTCCCGAAGTTTTTACAAGTCAAGGCCTTTGCGGCTTATGTTAAAATGTATTTATATTATTTTATAATTTCAAGAACAGTCAACAGGTTTAATTGCCCCTGTTAGTCTTTTCTTCCTCTATTATATTTCTTTCCTAGCTATATTAATAAATGATTCTGGTTCTCTATTGTACATATTTTGGGGCTTAGTAAGTTTCCTTATTGTAATAACTTTTATATAGAACACGGTAATCATGTATTTATAAAAGAGGGAAAGCACCATTAGCTAATGTTCCTCTTTATTAAATAATCCATTTTGATAAATCAGAGTAACAATTTGTATACCACTTAGGATAAGTTTTGCGTTTTGCCTTACATTTTTTTTATCGACAAATATATATAAAAAGCAAAGTTGAGGTAAAGTCTGCCACACGGTTCTAGCCCTGCGAAAAGAATGTGGACAAAAAATAATTATTTGAATTCAATGTTGCCAAGCCATTTTCAAACTGTAATACAGTTGATATAAGTAAAATAATATGCGTATTTAAAACAAAATATTGGTTTCCGCTTATTTGACAACTGCGCCCGGGAACTGGAAACCCAGCTCCAAACAGGTAGACAGTTGTTTTCTGATTGGCTGTCGTGGGGAATTCGTCTCCCGCTCAGTTTTTAAAAAAGGCGTTTCGGTTTATAGTAGGGTAGGCAGTAGCGTAACGAATGCGTTTTTGTGTGTATTGTGAGCTATTGACATATAATACGATTTTACGTGTTTTAATTACAAAATGAACTCCTATACCCGGGGAAAAACCCTTCACAGTTAGGCTAGGGAAGTAATAGCTAATGTTTATAGAGTTTGTGAAGAAGAAGGTACCAGTAATACTCTACGGTTACCATTGAAGCGGAAAATTGATAGGGCAGCACTGTATACGGGGGTAAGTACCGATTCAGTAAAAAGAATTCGGAAAGAACGCGAAGAAAGAAGAAGAGAACGTCCAGATCAGTTGCTCCCATCTCCTGGAAAAAAAAAAGGCCTCGCCCCTCGATAAATGATAAATTTGACGACGGTGATTTCAGTATAAAAGCGCACCATAGAAAAGTTTTATCTTGAATGGAAAGTTGTACCAACAACAAGAAAACTACTACAAAAATTGCGGGAAGTTATGGATTTTCCGTTCAGTAAGGAAACCTTAAGGAGACTCTTAAAGGCAAACGGATTTTATTTTCGAAAATGTGCCAACAAAAGAAAAATTTTAGTGGAGAAACCTAATATTTTGCATTGGCGTTACAAATATTTAAGAGAAATTAAAAAATATAGAGAAGAAGGCCGAAATATAATATATATAGATGAAACATGCGTTGACAATGATTTAACGTTCAGAAAATTTTCGCAAAGCAATGTAGTTTTCGGTGTAATCAGCAATATTAGCTCAACTGGTATAGTATATCACATAAAAAGTGTTGAAAGTGGGAGTTTGGCACTAGTAATGTACACTATTTTTCCTAGGACCACTCGAAATTTTCAGTAGATTTATTATTTTTTATAATTCTTATTTTTCAACACGCTAACATCACGCTTTACGTCCACAGTGACTTTGACACAAGTAGGCTATGCTTTTCAACACTAGTGTTGAGAAATTATTTTTCAACACGCATGTGATGTATAACACTTTCCAGCCTAGTTAACAGTGCGATTTCTGTCACTTTCATAAGTGGTCGTAGGAAAAATGTTTTAATCCACTTCGTATTTGGCGTTTTGTTACGTTGGATTTTGTTTTTTTAGGTCGTCTTATTATTGTCCATGCAGGTTTGGAGAAAGGTTTCGTGACAAATTCACTGTTAATTTTTAAGTTCTGGGGATTATCACGGCCAAATGAACAAGGAAAATTTTACGAAATGGCTAGAACAAAAATTGCTGCCTAATATTCCCGAAAATTCTGTAATTGTTTTGGATAATGCGCCTTATCATTCTGTCCAGGAGGATAAGACACCCACAAAGTCATCCTTAAAAAAAATATAACTTCTTGGTTGACAAAACAAGGTAAAATTTGTAACTATGTATTCACTAATATTTTCAAGTAGCAAAAAATATATTTGTATATTCTTATGTATGTATATGTGGGCATGAATGTATGGGATTTTAGTACAAAAGCTGAAATATCTGTATAATTTATTGTATCTAATAAATTACGTACTTATATATAAAAAGTGCTATATTGTTATTTTAAGTAGCACTTTTCAATAATTTGCTGGACTTAATTTAATAACAAATTACTCAAATATCTATTTGAAAATAAGCGCTATTGTACTTTTTTAGGCATAGAACATGATCCCAAGCTTAGAAAATGTGAACTTTTTGAAATAGTTCAGTGACTTCAAACCTCCAAGTGACCAAAAAAAGTACGTTATTGATAGAATTATTAGGTCACATGGTCATACACCATTAAGGACACCCCCTTATATGTGCGAACTCAACCCAATTGAGTTAGCATGGGCACAATTAAAATATTTTGTAAGAAGCCGAAATACAGCAGGAGAGTTTTCAATAAAGATATTAAAGGAGATAACTGAACAGGGTATTGCATCTATAACACCAACAGATTGGCTGGAATATTGCAATCATGTAATAGAAATCGAAAATAAATTTTGGGAAACAGACCAAATTATGGAGGAAGTTGAACCATTAATAATTTCACTTGCTAATGACAGTAGCGACGACGGGACTGATACTGACAGTAGTGGCAGTGATTCTGAAGTTATAGGTTAAACACAACTACCAAAGATTATTGCTATTGATGTTAAGATTATTGTCAATCATGAGTTATACTCTATCCACTGCAGCTTCGCCGCAAAAGCGAAATGGAACTGAGGACAAAGCTACTACTAATCCAAACAGTAGCTAGGAGCCAACTCATCTATGGCTCCACAGCTTTTGCCTATGCTTCAAAACACAACCTTTTTGAAGCTAAAAAGGACAGAATATACTCAAGGATGGAAGTGAATTAGATCTTACTCATGGAAACCTTTGAGTATCAACAAAGAAGCCAAGAAGAACTCCAAGAAGAGGACACCCAGGTACCTCAGTTGGCTCCGGCGCACTGTGGATTCTCGCATCATAATTTTGGTCATAACTGATTTAAAATAAACTATTTATAATATCCTTCCAGTAAGCATTTTTCTAAAGCAAACAATCTAGTAGGCCTAGAAAAATAAATGCATAAACAAAAGTTGCACTGTATGCTGTCAGTCAGAAGTTTGATGTCAAGGTGTTTGAAACTTGAATAAAATGTATTTTTAAAAGATTTTTTTATCTGATTTTGAATTGTCTTGTAGAAAGTAGTTACAGTGCCTACAGTTTGTTAACTATACGGATTAATTAGAGAAAGGTAAGTAAAATTTAAAAACGTTTTTTTTTGTTAAAATTTAATTTGGTATGTGGCCGCAGAGCTTATTTACTGCTTACATGCCCAAGATGTATTATTATTTTTTTAAACACACTTTCTTACATTGAAATATTGCTTTCTGTCATTCTCCGTTTTTCCAGTTTATTCGGTTTTAGATACAGTAGTGTCTGTAGAAAAAAAATATTTTAAAAACTTTTGCCCCAATTCGCCTCCAGGCAAAATTTTTAATTTTTTGATGTAATGTTGTATTTAAAAAAAAATAATAAAAATAACATTATGGATTTTTTACTTATACCTATACTAGAAACGAAAGTTTCTTGTTTTATTGAGAAGGTACGATGCAAACCAAAGTCTATTAGGTGAAGTTTTTCCTAGGGTTAAGCATTTTTAGATATACAGGATGTTTGCAAATTAAAGAGAGATGTTTTGAAAACTGCAAAACTCTTGTTTGAATAAAATCTGGATTAAAACTGTTCATGAGACTAGAAATAGATACCTTAATGAGAAAAATAAATAAAAAAAATCTTACATTTTTCATTTGCTAACTGAATTCTTCTATTACAGAGTAATCCAGAGCAAGTGAAAACATGAATCTTAAAAGAATAGATGTGTTTAATTTCTAGATTGATAAAAACGGTAATCGTAAAGATAAAAATCTGCAAGTATGCCGCGAGATCTTAAATATAATGAATATCAAAAGCCCCAAGTTTGAAGAGTCTACAAAAAGAAAAATTAATGAAATTTGCGACCAGCTATCCAAAAGGTGGAAAAAAAGTAATCGTACGAAGAGTAGGTTTTTAAAACAAAACGCTAAATGGATAAATAGTACTGTTCTTCTATTCCCGCAAATGGATAACATGCAAACGCCAATAAACTTGCTGGGAAGACCCGAAAAGTCATTTTCCTCGAGTAGTGAAAGAACTAAAAGAAGAAAAATTAAGGAATTAGCAACAAGTTGCCAGCAAAATCAGTTAATTGGGGCAACAAAGCTAAGTTTAAAAAAAGACGGAAAAAGAGATGAAGTCAAACTGCTTAAAGAGAGTCTCGAAACCTCTCCTACTAGAGCCTCAAAAATAATAAGCAATTGGAATATACAGAAATCAAAGCCAATTATACCATACACAAGTGAAGAAGCACTTAGCTTGATTATTGAGACTAAGTTATCAAAAAGTGACTATTTAACCATCAGAAGAGAAGGAAAAGAAAGAAACTTTGATGTTTATCCTTCATACAAAAAAATTTTGCAGGCAAAATTATGCTGTTATCCGTCTCCTGATAACAAGTTATCTGCAAAAATTAAGTTACAAGGGCTTTTGGACCATACTGTTTCCCGAATTATTTTATCTCAATCAGAAGTTTTCGAAAATACATCTGGACCTCTTGACTTAATTTTAATCACAAAATGGGGGTGTGACGGTAGCACAGGTCACAGTGAATACAAGCAGTTTATTGAAACTAAAAATGCTTCAGATTCAAATATTTTTTTAACTTCACTTGTACCTTTGCAATTATTTTCTTACTCAAAAATCGATCAGACTCAAAAAATAATTTATTGGCAGAACCCTAGACCATCGTCAACGAGGTATTGTAGGCCACTTCACTTTTATTTTCAGAAAGAAACTACTGCTTTCACATTACAAGAAGCAGCCTCTGTAAAAAAAGAAATTGATGAACTAAAACCTACAGAGATGAATCATAACGGTCAATTTTTATCTATCAAACACCAAATGAAAATGACGATGATTGACGGGAAGATCTGTAGTGTTATGACAGAGACATCTTCAAGCCAAGCCTGTAACATCTGTGAAGCAACACCTAAAATAATGAACAATATACAAAATGTAAAAACTAGACCAATTAACAACGAGGCCCTTGATTATGGATTATCGACTCTCCATGCGTGGATACGCTTCATGGAATATTTTTTACATCTGGCTTACAGACTAGATATCAAAAAATGGCAGGCTAGATCGCAAGAGGAAAAGAACAGTGTAAAAGAAAGAAAGAAAAATATTCAGCTTAAATTTAGAACCGAAATGGGTTTGATTATCGATAAAGTAAAAGCAGGTGGAAGTGGAACAAGTAATGAAGGCAATACCAGTAGAAGATTTTTTGCTGATCCATTAGTTACCTCTAAGATATTAGAACTAGACGAAGAATGCATCAGACGTTGCTCTTGTATATTACAAGTCATGTCATCAGGTTTTGCGATAAACGAAAGTAAATTTCAGGAATATGCGGAAGAAACTGCTAATTTGCTGGTAAATAAATATCCATTTTACTATATGCCGAGCAGCGTGCATAAAGTCTTAATTCATGGTGCATCAATAATTTCGGCGGCAATACTTCCTATAGGGATCTTATCAGAAGAAGCGCAGGAATCACGTAACAAAGATCTTAAGCACTACAGAGAGCATTTTTCCAGAAAAACGTCCAGAATTGATACCAACCAAGATCTCTTAAACAGATTCCTAATCTCTTCTGATCCATTTATATCTGGATTAAGAAGTTTACCCAAGAAAAATAAACATATTTTTTTTTCTGAAGCTTTGCATCTGCTTAAGGACGATAGTTCATTATTGGCACAAAGTGAATCATCCGATTCCGAAGAGGAATAGTATTGTTAATAATTATCTTACTTACTTAATAAGTTCAACTAAATTTTTTTTGTTAATCATTATTTTACTTGCTTAATAGAGTTTAACTAATTTTTGTGGCCTATTTTTTACTGTAAAAAATTTAAATCAAACAAAAGAATATTTTGGCGTTACAATCGGGGGGGGGGGTGTCATTTAGTTAATTTTCTATGGTCCTACCCTTTTTTGCAAATTCTTAGGCCACACACATGTTTTAACGCTCATTCCTAAAATACTCATACATGCAAATTAGAAATAAGCCTTCCAGTCTTTTCCTCCACCCTGTATAATTTTTTGATGGTGTTTCTTTTCACACCAAATAGCGTTTGTGTCTTATACTAGTGCATTTTATCACATTCTAAAGTTTATTTTGAACAAACAATATTTTTTATCTTTTTGACCAAACTTGTTATTCCGGAGCCCACTGTGCGGCGTGAGCTGCAACTGAACCTGAGGAAAAGAAAAGGAAACCAGGGACCTCAACTGGCCCCGACGTGGGCTGCAGCTGACCCTGAGGAAAAAGAACACCCCGTCTCAGTTTCTACTGAGAGCCAAGAAGAAAAACCCGACGAAGACCACCAGACTGAACGAACTAGGCACACGGACACGGACGTGGCAACACAAACCGGACAGACGAAAGGAGGACAACAGACACTCTTCACCACCAAGAGGACCAAGTGTTTTATAGGTTCTAACTCGGAAGGACGGATGGCACTTATCCCATCGAAGGACCCTTGGGTTCGCACACATTTCAGAGATACTGTAGAAAAATTACGATACGCTAAATATGGATTTACTTTAATTATTCCCTCGCTACATATTCATTAGCCTTTTTTGACTTCTTACTTGTTAAAACCTCATATTACAAATTATGTTTGTCTAATTATTCTTTTAACTTCCTAAGCCAATCCACTACATTGTCGCCGGTAAGGATAAATTTCCGATTATTTACCGACCGGCAATACTTATTAGTGTAATTTTTGATAAAAACGATATCTTTTTCAAGAGTTCAAATGTATAATTTTAGAACACGTTCTGTAAGTCAGGACCTGTCAAAAATATTTTAACCGAAATTCGGCATCTTAGTAAAAATATGGCAGACCATGAACGCTCCAAAAATTAACAAAATCGGCTAAGAAGGAAACATGTTATAGCTAACTGAAAAATTTACTCCCTTAATTTGAGCCACAATTCGCTAAACCTTGCAGATTAGAACTATATTGAAACGTTTTGTTTTTTTAACTAAAATAATAGTATATTTTACTTAAATATTTGAACACAATATAAACTTGTATTAAAAACATATTAGGTACGCTTATGATCTGACCCTAAACACGGCGTTTTTATGATATTTTTCCCGTCTCATACCTCAGACGTTGTAGCGCTAAACTCGTGTGGCATACTATAGGTAACATGTTTATTCCCTTTTTGCTTTACTGTAAAATGAGTTTAACTTAAATTATTTTGCTATGCTACTAATAATATATATTTTTAATATTAGTAAATAAAGGCATTTTTAAGAAACAGCAGAAATCAGAGGTCCTAATACACCTTTCTATAAACGAAATAATTTTGAATAATTAAATTCTCCATAAATATATACACATTAACTTCACGCTTCATTAATGAATATAACGTCCAAATGTCGGTTAAAACATATTTTTAGGGATTAATTTGGAACCAAAAAGCATTTATTTTATACCTTAAATTTACATCGATTTGGAGTATCCGATTTGTTTTTGGATGAACAGACTTCATGTAATTGCCTCGGGAATTATTATTTTCGAATAATTAATTTCGATTTAAATACATGTTTATTTACATGATGCTTTATTCATAAATACATGTACAAAACTATTAAAATGTTATTTTAAAATATTGTGACCTTTCAAATGTTATACAGATATTGATGCTGTTGAAGCAGTTCTCCAGGGGTGAAGTTGGTTGCACATTTTATGAAATAAAAAAGGTCTAGTACTTCACAAAAAATATACAGATATTGCTTGAATTTTTGTGTATTAATTGTATGGAGAGCAAATTTATTTTAATTTTTATTTTTAATTAAACACGTTTTAATATAGGGTGGGCCAAGTATACAAGTGGTTAAGAGATAATTATATATATATATATTAGAATTTGAAAATGTTAAAAGCAATTAACACTGAGGATTAGTTAGCAAGACTAATATAATATAATAATAATGTCAATATATAATAGTAATAATGATGATAATGATGGTAATGATAATAATAATGGTAATGATAATAATAATAATAATAATAATAATAAAATATATAACAATAAAAAACGACTCCTCTATGGCTGGGTACAGTTGTTTATATTCCTGTGGCAGTCACTTTTATGTGATGGCACTTGAGGCTTCTTGATGTTTGAACTATATAAGAAATTATTACAATTACAATTTGAGCCGGGTGTCTAAGATACAATATTCCTATTCTCGTTAAGTTTTAAAGGTGTTTTTAATTTTGTGTACAAACCGGATAAGGGCTTTGTCTGCTTTCCAGCTATTTTAACATCAGCGCTTTTCAAGTCCGCAATTCATTTGTCTGTGAGGCGTTCAATGAATGGTAGAGAGAGAAAAATATTTTTTTAGGAGCCGAGTTCCCTGTTTGTGTTTTGAGAATTAATTGAATTTTCAGGTGGTGGTATAGAGTTGTATATTTAACAAATATTACTTAGTTCTAAGTATCTGTTAAAATCTGCACTAAAGTAAATAAGAGAAAAAAACAGAAATTTCTATTTATCTGTTTAATAATTATGTAAAATTAATAGATTTTTTAATTTTTCATCTTTCAGAATTTTTGCTACGCCACTGCATTACGAAAGGACCTCTGTTAATTTTGTATGCCTAACAATGGAGGAGATGATAATCTACAACAAAACCCATTTAATACCTCCAAAACATATTAGTCATTATAAATATTATTAAAGCCTTTCCAGGAACTCCATTTATACCGATAAGATATTTTGAACAAGATCACGAAAACTACATTAAGTAGTGAAAAAAATCGGAAACAATTAGGGGAAGCCATTTTTCCATAAGAAGTATCCTTCGCTGTATAAGGAATTACTAAAAATGGCGAATACTTCCACTCACATTTCAATTCGTGAAACTATAATAGTTTTTTTATCCATTTCATACTAAATGGAATGTCAATATTCAAATACGCCTTATCTAAAATAGCCTTAGCAAAAATATATGGATGTAGGTGTATATTCTGGTTACCTGATCCGGGTTCGTTCATGCAAATCCAGGGAAATTGCAATGTCAGAGAAACGTCCGAAGAAAAACAAAAATGGCTAGTATAGCCCGCAATAAATCACTGCTAATGTCTCGATAAAGTTGACATTTTAAATCGTCTTAAACGATTTGAGATTAAGGTCAGGCTGACGGCGCGCGTAGAGTTAAATGTGTTCGTTTTGATAACAAAGGATTTTCAGCGTATTATGCAAAAAAGAGCATTATTTATATATTTTGATAACGTCCTTTTTTTAAATCCTATTTAATACGAAAAAATATAATCAAAATATTTATTTCTAAGGGGCTAGTCAAGGGTTAGGTTATAATTTAAAGAAACTTATTCTGTGTAACCAAGACATCGATCATTTCTAAAAAAATCGGTAAATTTCCTTTACCCGGAACTTCCCTCGTTATGAATCTTTCCTTTTATTAGGAATAGTAATGTGTAACTCAATTTAACACAGTACATAGTCATTTAGTAACATATATATACTGTATTTTCAAATATTTTTATTGGGTGCCATTTTGTTCACCATATTGGATTACCACCAATATTTTACCAGCTTCTAAGCCACACTTGATTTTTGGGCATGATTTAAAACAGATTCAACAAGTAGTTTTTACATTGACACACATCGCCATTTTGTTACGTCATGTTGAATTCGTACCAGATTATCTCTATATTACATTTAATTTTTCTGCAAAATTTAAAGTCATTTAAATAATAACATTTGGCCGCTATTTTGCTTCGCCATCTTGAGTTCGTACCACAACTTTACCAGTTTATCTCTACCGTTTCACTAGGCCGCCATCTTGTTTCGGCCTATTGGATTTTTACCCAAATATTACAATGCATCCCCATGTGACCCTTAATGTTTGAAATTAGAAGTCAATCTGGTAAGTAGTTTTTAGGCTATGTCGCGAACTGATAGACACACAGACAGACAGACTGTCTGAGGGAACTGATAAAACATATTTGGCATCAAGCGACACTAAAACGTGAAAATATGTGAAATCAGAAAGCGTGATTTTTTTCACGATTACAAACATTTTATTTCGCAGCAGAATTTTAGCACTTTATCTCTATAACACAAATTGAAATCAATCCGTTAAGTAGGTTTTTTTGAGGCTGAATTTTTAAATATTTTATTAAGCCGCTATTTTGTTCCTCCATCTTTGATTCATATCAAAATTCTACCAGTTATTGCTACATAATACTTGATTTTTGTGCAAAATTTGAGATAAATTGGATAAGAACTTTTTTAGTAATAAGTTTTTTTATATTTCACTATGCCGCCATTTTGTTTCTTTATACTATAAGTTATGATTCTTTCCTTTTATGAAGTGTAAATGACTTTATTTAGTTTCGCAAATAGTCATTTAGTAACATGTACAGGGATATTCAAATAAAAATAGACAGCCCTGATAACTTCTTTCTGTATAAAGATAGAAGAAAATGTTAAATATGTCTGCAAGTTTTGAAAACTGAGCATCGAATAAAAATATATATACTATATATGATCGATTTTCTTGCTTATTTCAGCTTAATTGGTATGGTTTTTATTGCATTTTTTGGATTCTACGAAAAGTTGTAGACTTATTTTGTTCCCCTATTCGGTTTTACACAAAATGTTTTATAAAAAAAATATATATATATATATATATATATATATATATATTCATATATATATTCATATATATATATATATATATATATATATACATACATATATATACATATATATATATATATATATATATATATATATATATATATATATATATATATATATATATATATAGTTACTATTACCCCAGTTAACAAACTCAGAACAACACAGCGGGCCATACGAAGATCATGCTAGGAGTGAGCTTGAGGCATCATATTCGTAACGTAGATATCAGCCGACGAACCAAACTAGACGATGTAGCGAAGATGGATAGACCACATAATAGAACATGTCGGGAATAAACGGTTCCAAGTGGCACAAAATAGATCACAGTCGAGACGGAAAGGGGAAGACTACGTTTAGGAGTGGACAGAAAAAGGCTAAAAAAGAAGAAAATATATATTTGACGAATTGTCTCTTCAATAACGACATATTATATGGCAACAGGACGGAGTGTCTCATAATAGCAATTTCTAAAACAATCAGTACAGTGAATGGATCGGACATGAAACGTACATTGGACATCACACTTTTTTTTATACATTCCCTTGGGGATATTTGAAAAATGTTACATACAGAAAACAGGAAGAAAATAATAAAGACATTCAGAGGAAGATGAGAAATAAAATTATAAATATGAACGAAAATGAAAGTACTATAAGCACGCTTCAAAGGCAAAGAAGAATGTATGAAAAGTGCATACCATTACGTGGCAAGTATGTTGAAAATTCCTTTCAAAATTTATTTGGCAATCCCAACATTTTACCTGTTAATGTTCTAATTTATTTGTTAATGGTTATAATCACTTGTTATTGCTTCTAAATATTATTAACTCCGCAATAAACATCAAAGTTTATTGTTTTGACTTAAAAACCTAAAATTTAGAGGGTAACCGGATTTTGTATGCAAGCTGATCATACATCAATGCGAAATGAATTTTAAATTCATATATATATATATATATATATATATATATATATATATGTATATATATATAAAGATTTCATTTTTTCAAAAATTATGATAGCGTTCCCCAATTGACGCTTCCCGGAAAAACAATTCTCCCAGAATTTTATTATAAAGCATAAACATTTCGTTTATAAAACACTATCGCAGTTGAGAAATTTGATTCGTTTGTTCAAACGATAACATGAAATAAATTAGGATCTTACCGCATATTTTCGACTTTAATAGTTATGACAAAACTAAATCTCCTTTCTTCGGCATACTTTTATATGGTCTACACTCAAAATGTTTTAGCGTTCTTTGAACTGTTCTATAAGTCAAGATTTTCTTTCTTCTTTCATATGTTAAATGCTGCGCACAATCTGGGAAATTATGCGGAGAAATATAAAAATCTTATATATTTATATTATTTTATATAAAAAGTCCCTTTCTTTATTTCTTTGTTCTTTTTCCGTTTTTCGAATTCCTCTGTCTTTTAGTCTCCTGTTTGTTTTTATTATGGTGTTTAATGACTTTTATTCCTCGCCAATATTTGTTATTTTTTAAATAAAATGTTTTCATTTTTTATTTTTTTATTAAAGTAATAACTTATTTTGCATAAAAATAGAATTATAAATTCACGGTGACTAAAGTATTAGTGTTAATTTTGACAATCACCTTTGACTGAAATCCAATATATACTCGGCGATTTGTCTCTTGAACATCGTAGTTGTAGTATATGACAACAGCACCGAGCGCTTGCCTATATATATATCCTCCTTTAAAACATTTGAATTTAAGCACTTCATTACGTTATTAAAAAAAATTATGTAGAAATAATTTTGTTTCCTACGAAGTGTCTTTTCAGGAAAAGCAACAAAAGTTCCACTTTTCTCCTCCACTTTTAGTAGATCATGCAGAAAGATCCAATTTATAGTCTCTATTAAAAGACAAAAATCAGACAAACTTCGCTCACTTATAGGTCTTATAAGTGACGGTACAATCGGTTGGATTCTTGAATCAACATCTATTTCAATAGCAACGCCTATATGGTCAGAGAGAACCCAATCAGACGTAAAAGAATAATCCTCCATATCCAGATTACAAAACACATTATCCGGACATGCATTTGCTCTAGTAACAGTTTGAATAGGCATTTCGTGTCCCTAATGAATAAGTGTAACTTGAATTCGTGGGTTATGGGACTGCAATAAGATCTAAAGTGAAACCACTACTTTCAATTGCAACGTTTCGTGTTACATTAACACTTTTTCAAGCTCTTGAGTTAGTGGAAAACCTTAATTATGGACATTTACACAATAAATAAATAAACATATACACATTTTACTGACGTAGGAACTACACAAACTTTTAGGACGGACACAGCACGTTTACTTCTAAAGTAAACGTAAGTTTCACTAGTAAACGTGCTGTGTCCGTCCTAAAAGTTTGTGTAGTTCCTACGTCAGTAAAATGTGTATATGTTTATTTATTTATTGTGTAAATGTCCATAATTAAGGTTTTCCCACTAACTCAAGAGCTTGAAAAAGTGTTAATGTAACACGAAACGTTGCAATTGAAAATAGTGGTTTCACTTTAGATCTTATTGCAGTCCCATAACCCACGAATTCAAGTTACACTTATTCATTAGGGACACGAAATGCCTATTCAAACTGTTACTAGAGCAAATGCATGTCCGGATAATGTGTTTTGTAATCTGGATATGGAGGATTATTCTTTTACGTCTGATTGGGTTCTCTCTGACCATATAGGCGTTGCTATTGAAATAGATGTTGATTCAAGAATCCAACCGATTGTACCGTCACTTATAAGACCTATAAGTGAGCGAAGTTTGTCTGATTTTTGTCTTTTAATAGAGACTATAAATTGGATCTTTCTGCATGATCTACTAAAAGTGGAGGAGAAAAGTGGAACTTTTGTTGCTTTTCCTGAAAAGACACTTCGTAGGAAACAAAATTATTTCTACATAATTTTTTTTAATAACGTAATGAAGTGCTTAAATTCAAATGTTTTAAAGGAGGATATAGAAGAATATCGTTTGAATTATAATAGCAAAATTAGAGAAGCTAAAATTAATGCTCATGATAGGTTTATTAAAAATGCTGGAAATCCTTCTAAAGCTTCATGGCAGATAGTAAATAAATATAGATGTGAAAAAATTGTGTTTGCACCTTAAGTTCTGAAAACTTTTGAGCATGCAGAGCCCGCTTCTGTACTAATGTGTGCCTTAACAAAGGCTTTTGATTGTGTTTCGCCTAACCTGTTCCTAGCCAAATTGAGGTATTATAATTTTGATGAAAAAAGCCTCTATCTAATTTATTCATATATGACAAGTCGTTACCAACAGGTAAAATGCAGTAACAGAACAACGAGGTTTAAACCTGTCACATATGTGGTACCCCAGGGGTCGGTGTTAGATCTGCTGTTATTTATCATTTACGTGAATGATCTAGCAGCTTGTGACCCTACTGTAGTTTTATTCTATTTGTAGATGATACCACTGGTGTCGAAACAGGGAACAACATTTTGGGATTACACTTTTCTATATGAAGTTTTTTTCCATCTGTGATATATAACCGTCTAACTGGAGGGTAAAATATAATAGAAAATCCGGTACATATAACACAGTCTACATAGGCATATAATTATTTGGGTAACTTGCACTGTAATTCTTTGCATGTTTCTTAGTTTTTAATTTATTTAGTATTTTATTATTAATATTATTATTTACTTTGCACCAATTCACTTATGTTGTCTACGAAAACTAAATTTTGTTCTTTATTATTTTTCTGCATAAAAAGAAGGTTTTTATTCCAAGAAATGGAATTTTTTCCGAATATTTAAACATTTTATTCGGTCGTCATTTTGTTTTGCCATATATGATTTGCACTAAAATTTTCCAGCCTATCCCTGGTTCACATTTGATCTCTTGATAGGTAATTGGATAAATATTTTTTTGATATTGAATATTGAATTGTTAGATCAAAATACAAGAGTTCTAACCACACTACACCACAACTTGTTACGTTCTAGACGCGCGTTTCGCATCATCAGCAGATAATATAAACTAAAGTAACCTATCCTAACCGAGACTATTTATAGGTAAATGTGGTCATACTTGGTTGCACCCGGCTGCACCGTTATCAAGCAAGTCGACTTATTGGGAGCCTCAGGTGCTTGAAGAGTAGTGCCATCTTTTAACATTTTCTTATACTTATGTCTATTTACTAATTTATGTACAAAATTATCATTATATCCATTACTTTTAGTTATATTTCGAATAACTAACTTGTCGAGAAAAGGTAACTGTCTATTGTTCTCCTTTTCGTACGTAAAATTAATGGAAGGATATTTATTGTTTAATGTTTCTAAGAAAGTGTCCAAATTTTATGTTTTAGTATCAAAAATAGCAAATATATCGTCTACGTATCTATACTACACCCTTGGGAAATACCTGAGTTCTTTTCTGAATTGGGTTTCTAATCTACCCATAAACAAATTTGCAAGGAACGGAGCACTTGTCCATCGCAGTTCCGTCAAGTTGTTTATAATATTTATTGTTGAACTGAAAAAAAATTTGATTTATACATAATTTTGTGAGAAGCAAATATTCATCAATAATTTCTTTCTTCAAATTATCGAATTCAAGTAGCTCCTTTAGGTACTAGTGGTAAGGGTAGACTAGGAAACAATGAGCTTTCATTAAATGGTATGGTATCTTCTTTTAAGTGAACGTTCTTAATTTTATCTAAGAATTATAACGAATTAGTAACCTCCAAGTTATCGTACGAGATATTTAATTTGCTGAATTCTTCTACCAACCATTTTGAAATATTGTACGTTGGTGATCCAACAGCTGAAACAATAGGTCTCATGGACTTCCCAGGTTTATGAATTTTGGGAAGGCAATACAGTTTAGATAACTGTGGGTTCCTATGTGTTAGTTTGAATTTTAGTTTATCGGACACAATGTTTTTACACTGTTTTAAGGTACTTTTTACTTCTGTTATCATTTTTGATAACGGGTTTTTCTCAATTAAATCGTAAGGACCAGACACATAGTAACTCACAGTTATCTAAACTGAATTGCCTTCCCAAAATCCATAAACCTGGGAAGTCCATGAGACCTATTGTTTCAGCTGTTGGATCACCCAATTACAATATTTTAAAATGGTTAGTAGAAGAATTCAGCAAATTAAATATCTCGTACGATAACTTTGAGGTTACTAACTTAGAATTTTGAGATAAAATTAAGAATGTTCACTTTAAAATACCTAAAGGAATTACTGGAATTTAATAATTTGAAGAAAGAAATTATTGATGAATATTTGCTTGTCACAAAATTACGTATGAATCAAAATTTTTTTCAGTTCAACAATAAATATTATAAACAACTTGAGGGAACTGCAATGGGCAATTGCTTATCTCCGTTCAATCACCAAATAGGAATAAGTAATCTTAAGTTAATTAAAAATGTATCTAATAATAGATTATTGAATGCATTTGAGAGTATATAAATAGTTAAATGTGGTAAATAAAGACAGAGGGTCTATTCCCTATAGTCCTCTCTATTGCTTACTTGACAACGGTGCAGTCGGGTGCAACCAAGGGTGACCACAGTTACCTATAAATAGTCTCGGTTAGGATAAGTTACTTTAGTTTATATCATCTGCTGATGATGCTAACTTGGTTAGCGAAACGCGCGTCCGAAACGTAACAAGTTGTGGTGTAGTGTGGTTAGAACTCTTGTATTTTGATCTATCTCCTACCACAGGTTCCAGTGTTAGGACTGAATTTTTAAATATTTCATTAGACGGTTTTAAACGAAAATTTTACCAGTTTAACCCTATATTATACCTTATTTTTAGGCAGATGTTGAAGTCCATTCTGAAAGTAGTTTCATAATAATCATTCTGTTTCGCCATATTGGATTTTTACCAAAATGTAACCATTTCATCCTCTTATGACCCGTGATTTTTGAACAAAATTTGAAGTCAGTGGGACAAGAAGTTTTTGAGCTATGCCTTTTAAAGGCAGAACGACAGAGAAACAGATTGACGAACATGTTTTTCGGTGTCCAGGGACCCTAAAACGTGAAGATCTGCAAAAATCTTGGGGGGCGATATTTCAAACTTGCAACTTTTACAAAGTTGCAAAATGTAACAGCAAGATATGAAAATGTTTCGAGAAAAAAAGGCACTTTTGATAATAGCTTTATGCTTTGTCGTCATAATCTCCGGATTTAACTTCATTTTAAAATTAAGTTAAAGCATTAAGGAACTAGTAACACTGTTCGGTAACAAATAAAAGTGAAAGACAAACAAATGTAATTTTAAGAGGAATTATGTTTAAAATTGATCTTCCGTTCTCCCCCTAAGGCTATAAATAATTCTCTCCCTTGGATTTGGTACTAAACAAAGTAAACAAGAATGATCAAATAAATATTAAATCTGGAGTTTGCAAAAAATCCAACTGAGTCCAAATAAATATCCTCGGGGAAAATTCCAGTAATCACATTCTCGCGATAACTCTTCTTGTATTATTTAAACGAATGTTTTAAAAATACGAATGTTTTTTATGTTTGCAAGGGACAAAAGGGATATTGCTTTAGGGCCCAAAAGCGGCAACAAATTAAAAAATATAACTTGGCCCCTCCTTCTCTGTTTAATCTCTAACAAACGGATTCCCAAAAAACTGACAAAGAAACAAGGCATGGCGAGTATTGTATTTATATCAAACGTTTACATAAATATAATATAAAATAGAATCAGTGGCTTCTAACAGAGTTTATACAAAACTCATTTATAGAAACATTTTGCATTTTTCTGTCTCTGTGTAGCAAACAGAATCCACGCTATACAGAGTGAGAAATAAGTGCCCAACATTTCAACATGATTTTTATACCTTTTTGATATCAGTTCTTTAAAAAAAAGACGGACTGTTTCAATGCAAATTCCTGTCATTATTGTAATACATTTCACAAAACTAATAAAAAAGGTTACGTTGTATGCCCATAAAGAACAGAAAAATGTAAGTTCAAATTAGGTTTTCTCAAGAAAATAATTAACCTCCGATATACAGGGTGTTTATTAATAACATGCTAATATTTGAGCAGATTATTCTTTGTCCATTTTAAGAAAAAAGCTTTTTATGGACATATGTCCTAAAGGTCTTAACTTTTGAACTACAGGGTGCTAGAGTTTTAAGGTAAAAAATTGTTTTTGCAAATATTTGCTAAACTACAAACCCATGCATGCATTACATGTATTGGCTTGTTGATGGTAACCGCTTTCCAAATAGAAATATTCCGGATGTACGAACATTTTCAAACATTCATAGAGGGTTACGCGAAAAAGTTTTGAAACAGACAATCATCTAAAAAGAGTACAACGTACTGTAAGAACACCAGAAATTGAGGAAGCGGTTGTGAATTTACTTGAGGAAGATCCCGGATTAACTACAGCAAAAATTGTGAACAATTTGAATATCTCACATATTCTTGCATGGAAAATTCTCCATGACCTTTTATTATATCCTTACCATATCCAACGGGTGCAGGCTCTACTCCTTAGCGACTTTCTATTACGGATGTACTTTTGCCAATAGTTTCTTCAAAAAGTGTATGAAAATCTATTATTTAATACTGGAATTTTATTGACGAATGAAGCATATTTTTCCAGAAACGTCATCCAGAACTTTCACAATAATTTTTGGGCTGAAGAAAACCCACATGCAATCTTGGAATCCCGTCAGCAGGAATAGTTTTTCGTTAACTTATGGGCTGGAATATGCAGTGATTATTTAATTAGACCATATTTTCTTCATGAGAGGTTGAATGGGCACAATTACCGACAGTTTCTCGAAGAAAAATTGCTACCAATTCATACTGAAGAGTAGTTCAGAAATCGCATCGTAGTTTCTTGAGAAAATATTAGAAACATTCCCAGCATTTTCCAAAGAGCACTTGAGTCCATGAGTAGAAGAGCAGAGGCATGCATATTTACAACATCTGATTTAATTTATTTCTTTGTTGTGCGTTCTTGGTAATTTTGTATTAGCATTCCAAAATTTATTTAGGTTACTTGACTTCTATAATTTTATCATTTAACAATTATTCTCTAAAAAAAAAGCAATGGCGTATCACTTTCTTGTTTAAAATGATTCAGTGCAAATCCCGCACGAACGCCACTGGCAAGAATAAAAAAATAAATTGTATGTCAGAAAATGCCTCTTGTAGCCGAAAAGTTGCATATTAAGTTTCACAAAAATATCTATAGTAGTTTCGCAAATAAATGAAAAAGCAATTTTTTTACCTTAAAAATTTAGCACCCTGTAGTTCAAAAATTAGGACCTTTAGGACATATGTTCAATTTTTTTCTCAAATGGATCCAAGAATAATCTCCTTAATTATTAGCATGTTTTATGATTTATATCAGATTAATTATTTTTAAGAAAACTTATTTTTACTTTTATTTCAGTTCCTAGCTGTGGTATATTTATTTTGTTAAGTTTGATTCTAACCTTACTAATGCCAGGGACGAGCATTAAAATCTCTATTAATTTCTCTTTTATTTATTTTTTATTTTAACTCTAGTTTTAATTCACTATTGAAAAAATAATATCAATTAAAAAAATATTTTTTTCTTTAAAAATGTCTGTTTCCTTCATACCTGCTTATTTGTATATCCTAGGGCAAAAACGATTGAAGAGGACAAAAATTCCATATTTTTGCTATAAAACATAGTTTCATATTTTTTGTCCTAGATCAAGAATTTAGGTAAAATCGAGTTTGAAAAAACATTTTTCATCTTCAAAGAAAATATTTTACTACATTTTAATCCGACGTGTCCAGGAATTCGCATATATCTCCTAAAAAGCTCTTAGGGGTGGTAAAAAAGGATGAGATTGAAAATGAGAATAAATTATTTTGTACGTACTAAGATATTTTTTATTTTGAATTTAGTTTACTAAATGAACTTAATTATAATAAAAATAATAATAGGTTAGTGGTGCAGACATTAAGCTGGAGGAGATGCTTTCTTCGGTATAAGGGGAGTATTTATTTTAATATGTTTTGTGCTTTCTTTTCCTATGTTAATATACTAGCTTTAACCAGTTCGATTTTTATGTTTTTTTTTTAAATAAATTATGCTTGTTTTAAGGTTGTCAAATTGAAGAAAGTATGATCCAGTATGGTTGGAAAGTTTGACATTCATAGTCAAAGGAAAATAACTCTACTGATTTCTGTGTCGGTGTGAATAAAATATCAAAGAGAGAAGTGGTGATTATTATTCTTCTTAATATTCTGTTTTAATTATACCAGTGAGGCCCCGTCGAAATTCTACGGCAACCATTAATTTTAAAACTTTACCTTAAAAACTGCATATAAAAAAAATAAAAAGTAAAGAAAATTTTAATAACCATTAAATTTAAATTTAGATAAATAGAAAAGTCAAATGCCCATTCCATATTTATAAAAATATAACTCAGACCAAGGTAACCACGAACTACTTTTCAACATTTCCCCCATTTTTTGCTAAATTTGAATCTCAGAAATATGCATGATAGTGGACAAACGAAGAAATTATGGTTCTTGGGTTTAGACCGTGTCAAATTCGAATTACTTTTCGACGTTTCGCCTGCGATTACACGATGAAAACACTGAATACTTTGCAGTAAAGACCACTGAAGATACCTCGTGTAATCGCAGGAGAAACATCGGAAAGTAATTCCAATTTGACACGATCTAAACCCAAAAACCATGGTATCTTAATTCACCACAGCCCCGAAAGCTTTTGTACTATGTTAGTGGATAAACTGTGTCGCCAATAACTTATGACTAAAAAACAAACATTAATTTGCAACTAGTCGGTGATGCTTGGTCATGTTAGATCGAGCAATATGCAATTTGGCGTTTGATTACAATTGCATTAAAACATAATGTCCACTTAATTTGCTTTAATTTTAGTTGGTTGTAGACCTTTGTTCACCATCGTTCACATTTGTTTATCGACAGCAACCTAAGACACTTTTACACGGATTTACTAAAAAATTTTAAGAGTTGACGTAGATCTAAATGTCATTTGGACAGTTATAGTTATAGTTATATTATATATATATGAATATATCTTTTGCTTATGTTATTGTCCTTTTGTTGATGCTACGATTAGAAAAATTAATTTGCTTTGTTATTGCACATATCTTAAACCTGGATAGAATTCTAAACTTTGGTTCCCAGATACCTTAAAAGTTTTTTAATTAGCTTTATAATATTTTTATTGATTTTTTGTTGGAAGACATGACCTCGCTTTAGTGTTTGTCTAATTATGTAGTTGTATGTGCCAGTGTTACATGTTTTTGTTGTTTTAAGGTAGGCTTAATGCTTAATTTCTTAAATACATTACTATTAGATTCTTAATGCATTTTTGATCTGATGATGCCTGTTTGTTTGGCGAAACACGTGTAATAGTAGCATTTTTTTCACTGTATTAAACCACTGGACTGAGACCGAGCCATTGTTTTTCTTCTTTGCAATTATGAAATCAGGTCTCTTAGAGATATTATGGACGAATTACTTCTTCGTTTTATAATTGTCAAGTTAAAACTGATCTAAATTGAAACCCCTTTTTGTGAATACGGGTGTAAAATGTTTTAAACTCTATTTTGCCTCAAACAACATGATGCCAGCACGTGGTTAAACAAGATAAATATATTCTATTACCTTTTTGAAATATTCTCTTTTGTTCGATAAAGACCGACAAAAGCTTAAACGAGATGCAGTTTGCAGCGAGGAACATAATTCTAGGAGCGTATCTTTTTGAATATATTTGAGACAACCGAGACGGACAAGACCACAAAGCGCCACGTGCCTGTGCCTTCGCATTGCTTTTAAGCGAAGTGAATACCTTACTATTTTAAATAAATTAAAATATTTTATACACAGAAAATAACTTGGGTGGTTTGGTGAATTTAACTAACTGAAATTAACTAGTCAAAATGAACTAGGGTTCCCTTTTAAAAATGTATTTATATAGGGTGTTCAGTATATGGATAGAAAGTTTTAAGGAGCTGAGAGAGGGTAATTTAAAACATTTTTGACCAGTTATGTCATTATGTAAATTATTACAGAGGTTCACATTTCGGCATTTTTTATATTTTTATATATTCTTGGAATTTTTTAATGTAAATGTCATTTACCTAAAGAAATTTTTTTCTGTCTTAAATATTTTTTTTAAATTTATTTAAAATAAGGCTAGAAATAATTTTTAAAGTTACAATAAAAAAATAGGGGATCAAATTAAAATTACTTGTTTCGCTACACTGAAATTAGATTTGGATTTTTAACATTTGTGAAGTATATTTAGTGAAGTGAAAGTGAAGCAGTGACCTTTTAATATAAACTATTGCAACCTTATACAGTGTTTATTTCTGAAACGAAAATTCAAATTTATTCACTAATGACAAAATAATTATAAAAGTGTTTTTACATTTCATTTTGAAAATACGAACCAGTGTTCCTAGTACATTTGCGTTCATTTGGGTGGTTGTTACAGCGTATGTTATTTCTTCCCTCTTCCTTTCAGCTACTTCATTAATCGTATATAAGATGATACCAATTAATTATTTCAGCTCTATAGACAAGTTCTTCAATATTGTGACCTTGCAGGCCACAATATTGGTCCATTTCTCCTAACGATTAGGGAGTGTTTCATTCAGAAATTCCCTTACAGCTACTTGATAATGAGCGGAACATCGATCGTTTTGGAATATGGGGTTGGCTCTTACACTTAATGGTACGTCATCAGATATAGGGTAGTTCATTTTGCAAAAACTTCAAATAGTGGTCTCCACTTAGATTATCTGGGAGAAAATAAGGACCAGTTAAATTTCGGCAGATAACAGCTGCCCAGACATTTAAGCTAAACTTGTTTTTTCGTATGTGGATTCTCGTTCGCTCAGTAGTGCAAATTGTGAAAATTGATAATTCCTTTACGAGTAAACTTCGATTGGTCGAACCACACAATGGTTTTCAAAAAATACTTGTCTTCCACGTCAGCGTTAGAAAGCCACAAACTTGATTTTTTCTGGTAGGTTGTGTCGTGAAATGGATGTTTCCATCAAGTTAAGTTGATTACCCTCTTTTCAAATGCTGGTTGAAGGATCGGTCTCAAAAGCTTCTAAGATTTGCTCGTCCACATCAGGGGCATCATCGTTCAATATGTAATTCTTCCCTGTGGTGTAGGTTTTTCGGTTTCACTTATACGACGGTATATTTTGATAAATAAATAAATACTTGAACGATTTACAGTCTAATGACTCATTTGATGATGCACCAAAAGCCAGTTTGACCTTTAAATTGCATCAAACGGTACGTGCGTGCATGGCATCGTTTCCAAAGGAATATTTTTATACAGGAGACTATTAATAAAAATGCTGGTCACTATACTAATGCAAAATATTTTATTTGATGGCATGATCGTGCATTACGTGTTTAATTGAAGATGTAAGAATAGGGATATTAAACATTAATATTTTAAAGGGTAAAAATTAATCCCAAACTTAAAAATTTATTATATTTAGAGGTTTTTACATCTACTAAACACGATTTTTTTATAAACCGTAAGATGTTGTTTTGAAGTTAATTTTTAAAATTTTTATTTTTATTTTCGACTTAATTTATTAATTTGGGTAACTCAATTAAGTAAAACAATATTTTTAGGTTTGTTTTTTTTTTATTACAAATTTTGCAGAATTCTTAATTTTTTATTTTATTTACCAGCTAATCGTTTTATTAATGCTCGTCTTTGATTTTTTTGATTTTAGATACTAGATTTGGATAATAAAAACAAGTGAAATTCAAAACAAACTACCTTTGGTCAGTTTGAATTTCTCAATATTTTATTTTTACTTCCCTGCCAAAAGGTAAGTAGTGTAATCGTGAAAAAATCACACTCCGGGATTTTTTTAGATCTTTACGTTTCAGGGTCCCTGTCAGTCTGTCTATTCGCGGAATAGCTGAAAAACTACTTATCCGATTGGGATCATATGGGGATGACTTGGTAACAGTCAAAATCCAATATGGCAAAATAAAATGACCTAGTGTAATGTTAAAAAAATTAGCACTAAAATACTACTTATCCAATGTATCTCAGATTTTGTAAAAAATCAAGTATACAGGACTCAATTGGTAGATTTTGGTACGAATCCATGATGGCGAAAGAGAATGGCGGCTTAATAAAATACCTATTTAAAAATTCAGCCTGAAGAAACTACTTAATGAACTGATTTCAAAGAATGTGCCATAACTAACTGTGGTATAGAGATGAACTACTAAAATTGTGGTGCTAATTCAAGATGGCGGAATAAAATGGCGGCCAAATAAAATGTTGGTAATCGTGAAAAAATCACCCTCTCAGCTTATACATATTTCCACATTTTAGCGTTCCTAGGTGCCAAAAAATATGTTTTATCAATTCCGTCGGTTTGTCGGTTTGCCTGTCTGTCAGTTCGCAGAATTCAAAAATACTTATCGGATTGGGTTAAAAGTCAAAAATTAAGGGTCACATCTCGGGTCATATAATGATGACCTGGTAATATTTTGATAAAAATCCAATTTGCCGGAAAAGGATGGCGGTCTAGTGAAATGTTAAAAAAATTATTATTAAAAAACTAAATATCCAATTTACCTCAACTTTTGCACAAAAATCAAATGTTACATAGGAATAAATTGGTAACCTTTTGGTATGAATATACGATAGCGAAATAACTACTTATTAGATTAATTGCAAATTTTGAACAAAAATTATGTGTGATATAGAGTTAAATTAATAAAGTTGAGGTACGAATTCACGATTCTACTTATCCGATTGGGATCATATGGGGATGACTTGGTAACAGTCAAAATCCAATATGGCAAAATAAAATGACCTAGTGTGATGTTAAAAAAATTAGCACTAAAATACTACTTATCCAATGTATCTCAGATTTTGTAAAAAATCAAGTATACAGGACTCAATTGGTAGATTTTGGTACGAATCCATGATGGCGAAAGAGAATGGCGGCTTAATAAAATACCTATTTAAAAATTCAGCCTGAAGAAGGTGGAACAAAATGGCGGCCAAATAAAATTTTTAAAAAAATATTTAAATTTTGCAGAAAAATTAAATGTGGTATACGGCAAAACTGTTACGAATTTAACTTGTCAATAAAATGGCGGTGTGTGTCGATGTAAAACTACTTATTGAATTTATTTTAAACTATAATCATAAATCAAGTGTGGCATAGGTAGAAACTGGTAAAGTATTGATAGAAATCCAATATGACAGAACAAAATGGCTCCCAATAAAAATGTTTGAAATTACAGTGCATTTATTTGTGTTCCTAAGTGACGATGTACTCAACTAAATTGGATCACACTTCACTATTCCTAATAAATAGAAATAATCATAACGAGTGAAGTTCCGGGAGAGAAAATTTCTCGATTTTTTAATTAGAAAAACGCTGTTTTTATTTATGTAATTTAATTTTTGCCAAAGTTTATCTTTTTTCTTATATACTAGGTTAACGTATATATATATATATATATATATATATATATATATATATTGCAATGATAATATTATGGTGCGGCTCCAAAAAGATATAACACGGTTACTTGACGACAAAACAACGTAGGTGTATAACTAGTTTTATGTCTGTTTTGATCATGTGCCGTTGCCTAATAATGTTTTATGTAATTAAATAAATATTAATAAAAATTATACTATGTTATAATAACACTGATGAATACTAGTTATTACTCGAAAAGTTTGTTTTAAATGTCAATATCTTGAAATAAAAACATAATACAAGAAAAAAGCCATTAACTCTACCCTCTCTACCTTAACCCAAGATATATATATATATATATATATATATATATATATATATATATATATTGTTGTATTTTTCTTGGTTTACGGTCAGTTGGTATATTAAGTTAATAAAAATTACTTCCAAACATGTATTATTTATTTTAAGTCTGATGACGTTTCAACCATAGTTTTGGTTTTTTCAAATCTAAAATAGTTTATAGACATTCAAGTCCGACAGTACATAAAATAGGTTCAAATAGACTTACCCTAGAACGTAAAGTTAGTATCCCAGACGAAGGTATCGGGAACACAAAATAAAAAAAACAGTTACAACAGCCACATGCAAAACAACTCGATACATTTTTAAAATCAAAATATACATAACTTATTTTTTTTTATTTATAAATATTTACAGCTACATGTTATTACTTTGGATGGATGTGGGAATTTATTCTTACAATATAGATGTATATATCCTGCTGAGGTTGTTTAAATTTTTTTTATCATTTATGGATTTTTTGCTTTTGTGAATTGCAGCCATTTCATAAAATTCTCTTTTTTTTAGCTGATACTCGGTTTTTAGGATTTTGGTTCCACTATAATTAAAACTATGATTTTTTGATTTTTCGTTCGTTAACGCTGTTGTATTTTTTTGTCATATTTATGGCTATTTAGCCGATTTTCCAAGTATTGACTCGTTTGGCAGATGTAAGCACCTTCACAATAATTACATCTCGTATATATTACTTTTTTGTTCTTCGGAGTCTTTGCTTTTAGTTTGCTAAAAAGTTTCGAGGTTAAATTGAAACTTTTATGGCATGTTTGTATGTTAAATTTTTTAAAAAAATTTTGAAATTTTTGGGATAAAACATCAACGAAAGAAAGGGAAATAAAAAACAAAATATTTATTGAAGAAACAGGTCAAAGAAAAATAAATTAATAAAAAAAACAAATATATATAAAAAAACAAACAAGCGCCAGGGCTGCAGTTTATACAAGTATACGAAAAAACGAAAGAACATTTTTAACGCAAATTTGAGTTCTTGACTCGACCTCGTGGTTTCGCACGCAACAGGAGAGGAAATGTCAAAAAATGAAAGAACAAAAAGAAGGTGCGTAGGATAATTTTCAAATCAGAAACAACCAATTATCATTTAACCAATATGAAAGAAAATGAGAGCACGTTCAGACTAGGAATATAACTTTGATACAACATAAAGTACAATATACGCAATCAATTAATACCATTTTTAATTTAATTATCTATATGTTTAAAACAGTAAGCCAGATTTTTCAGTAAGTTCGTGAGAGAGTTGTACTGTACCAATTTACATGACTTCTTTTTTGAAATGTTCGTTGATGTTACCGAGACCTTACAACACTATTTTTTGTAATGTTTTATTGTGTATTTTTTCTATAAAACCAATATGTATTTCATCAATAACATTTCTGGACGATGTGGTGAATGCGCCTATTCTTATAATTCCACTGGAAACTCATCGCCCCATCTTACGGAAAAGATAGAACAATGTCTGCCGGGCCAGCTAGTCGTTTATTTTTCCAATACGCAATAATCATAATGCGGTACATTCCTGCATAAAATTCAAGAAACACTAAAAAGATGTACGCCAATGAAACAAGCTTAATATCCAGCGAATATGCGATTTTCTTGTTTTGTACTCCATTGGGACTAAAATACTACTTTAATCGCTACTGATAAGGGATTAAAGAATCATTTTAATCTCGTTCGTGAAAAAATGTATTATTGAAACAACAATTTTACGTTGTAGATCAAAAACTCTTCGGTTCGATTAGCTCATTCCTACGGATAAAGAAAACAAAGTAAGGAGCATATTAGAGTTTAATAGCTGTCCTAAATGGTTCTTGCAAATGGCGTATCAAACGTTCCCGGTCATCAGTGAAAATGTAAATTGAGTAAATGTTTCGTCTGAAAACCAGAAATTAGTCAACCTTATACTTAAAAATAAATTTACCAATGAAAAATTATTCCTAAATTACTGTTTTTTTTTATGTTTTAGAACACCGAAACGCTACACAACTAACCATTGTTTGTTATTAACTATTGTTAAATATTTGTTAAGTACACTATTTACTATCTTAAACTGTCATATAGCTATAAAACACTAATTTAAATATTAATCAAAGGAAAAAAATACACAACTCAAGGAAAAAGACGAAATTTGCAGATTAACTAGAAAAGTAATCAAAAAATTTAATCATAGATAGTTCTTCAATATGGCCGACTTCCGTCCTGCTTATTGCCTACAGATTTTGACCGTGTTTTTCTTTCTTTGTTTTCTTTATTCGTAGGCTTATTCAGTTATGCGCGGCATGCGAAAACTAAATTCCGGCCAGACGAATGATGGCCAGAGGGTGAAGTTTCAACAACAAGTGGGAGTGATCAGACTTATTAGCATAGCTAATTTAGCCAAAGTACTTAAAGCAACCAGTATTAAGTATTTGATTTTAAAAATCTACTTGCAGTAAATGGATCATGTCACAATAAGTCTTAAAACTAGAAATATCTACAGCTAAATAAACTTTTAGACAATAAGATTATAATAAAACATAAAACAAATCAACATTTAAATTCAATTAAAAAGTACAATAAAATTATAATGAAACTAGAACAGTCTATATTTAGTGCAGTGCCTCATTTATAGTGTTAACATCCTTAAAAAAATCTCTCAGACTTTAGTATGTTCTCTCCTTCAAAAATGCTTTAAGCCTATGCAAAACCTTACCAGATGGCTCAAAGGTAGAGGGAGCATATTCCAGACCTTAATTATGTTAAATACAAGATTTCTTTGCACAAATGTAAAATTTGGTTTTTCGATCCTGAGGTTTGTTTTAATTCTTGTGTCATAAGAATGTTGTCGCATCTTTTCAGAGAAAAGGAAAAAGTTATTAATTAAAAACTTAACGCAGGTAAGTATACTAGTTTCCCGAAGAGAACGTGTCCCATTGGTCCATTTCCCAATCCAGGTGATTTCGATTAAAATTTGTTCAAGGATTAACTCCGGCCGCACTGCTCTAACCTAGATCGTAATTGGGCTTCATGAAGCCTGTGCCTGACAATGTGGGTGGATATTCACCTTCCTGTAGCACCAAAATATGTCGGCAATATATTTTCAAAACTAACCAAATTTCGGTTTCCACGCTGTTCACACCTTTTTCCTTGCAAGTTTTGGTCTTTGTATAACAGGCCAATTTTTATAACACGGTAGACTTCTTGAAGTAAATTAACTGCGGTCACTAATTCAGCTTAACTCAGGTCTTCTTTTGGGTAATAAGTCTTCCTAATGTACCGGAATTAAAATCAGTTATGTATTCATTAATTCGATTTCCTATGCTTCTGTTTATAGATTTATAAGATTGGATGTTACTACAAATAACCGTACTTTAGCTTATTTGCGATAAAAACATTTTCTGTTTCGTTTTATTCCTGTAAATACATCACAAGAATATTTTTTCCCCAAATCTTTTAAGATGTACTTTTCTGGTTTCCCTTTATTCAAGGAGAATTTATAGAATAATACTGGTAAATCAGTAGGAAATAGATTCTGGCACCTTGAATATAGGGGCTTAGCATACATTTGAGAGTTTGTCGAATACGCGTCACCTTAATTTATAATCGTTTATGATTAATGACTAACTACTGAATAAAATTATTTGCTTTTTTCAATATGTTGTTTGTATAATATAGACATTAGTATGTACTATATTATACTGTATGTATGTTGTTAAGTTTCTCATTATTGAAAAGAAAAATATATATAATTTTGAAAATGTTGAAAAAAGCCCAAATAAGTTCAGTTAAAAATGACTAATAGACATGCCCGAGTGCATGTTTTGTATATATCCTACTGATTCTAAGAAGCCCGACAATGTTGCCATGGTGAAACACATTATAAATAACATATTACGATTAAAAACTCATTTCTTCCACTCGGCTCGAAAACTTTTGCCAGCTGACCTTGAAAAAGGCACGACGGGAGATAGAGCGTAGCGACTGCAATACTTACATTATTTTAACATTTGGGTGCATCGCGCGTCAAATTTAGAGATTGTATGGGATTTTTTTAGAACATAACAATGCAGTGATTTTCCTAAAATAAAATTATTTCTGATATTGAATTTTATATTTAGACAAAGGTAGACAGGTAGATATTTGTAATAAGTGTTGTATTATAACATTTCTGTTTTACTTTCCGGTATAATAGCTCATAGATTATATTATATGGAATATATAGCAAGTATTAATATACCAAACCGGGTTTCAATGAAAATATTAAATATTTTGATGATGAGTTTGGGATATTGGAATACTCCTGGAGATATCAATGAAAAAACGAAGATTTTGTTTCTAATTTTTTGGGCTGCTGCTTTTGAAGAAATATTTAATTTTTTTAATACGAACTTGCATTTTATATTTCATTTTTGACAATCCCTTGACGTCTCAAAGGTAATGATATATTGCACTCATACATTTAGAGTATTTAAAATTTTTCCATTCGGAAGTTGTGCGATCTTGCCGCTTCTACATTGAACCGGTGGCAACATCCGTTGCCCTATATATTATTGCATTTTTGTATTGCCCTAGATATTACCTAAAACGAGTTTTGAACACTTTATGTTATTTCCTGTTTCTAAATCCAACTGCCAAAATGCCACCTGATATTCTTCGCTGTTTGACCCTCCCAAACGACTTAACTTGCAGCAAAATGGATTTGACGTTTCTGTCTTAATTTATAATTATTATCAATTTGTGATTTGACAAGAAGTCTCAAAGTTTTACATTTGCTGTCAAATTATAAATTGATGTCAACAGATAGGTAACTAAAAACTGAGATTTATTTTGTTTTAAGTGAAGATTTGTTACAGAGTCAAAAATAATGATTTTCCAGACCACTTTTCCCGAAAACAAATGAATGTAGCTATAGGAAACAACATTGGATAGCGGATTTTGACACTTGTTTAAAGTAGAAGCAGCAACACCGCAAAATTAAAAATATTTTACAGAGTTTAAGATTAAGTTTACCGGGTTAGGGACTTAAATTAAGCTTTAGCATACAACTAGCATAATTAGACTTATCCATAGAACCCAAATGATTTTTACCACTGCACTAAATTAAAATTGTAATAATTATAAAGTACCACAGGGCGATATCAATGCAAAAAACGAAATTATTCCCTCCGTTAACACTGCGTGCGTCGGTCGACCGTCATCTGTCGCGTCGCCAATTTTATGTTGCGCGAGTTCCGAGGTCATCCACTTTGTTTTATGTGCGTAAAAAATATGTCCTAATGTCCTATTCCTATTTAACCAAAGTGGGAACTGGGGTGGTCGGAAGTATTCGGTATATTGCCCGATTGAAGGGCGGCGCGTGCGCTATTCCAATATTTACATGCACACTTGCATAAATTGTTCTTAGTTTTTAAGTCGATTTCTTATTAATGACGGGCGGTTCGGCGTGATTAATAACTGATTACGATATTTTGATTTTAGTCGATGGTGTGTTCGGCATTTTGTTTATGACTTTTGAATTAATTAATGGTACTATTATCTGCGTGTGTCGGTTATGTCTCAGGATATTCTTAGTTCGGATTCAGGTGTTAGTGCAAGAAATTCCGAACTTAATTCTGTCCAAAACGTCATTGCAAGGTTATGCTCTTTAAATTTAAATAAAAAAACTGAAATTAAAACACTAGGAAAGCCGACACCAGAATTAAAATTAGGGCAAACTTGCTCCAAAAAAAAGTCGATTTTTATAAGGTATTTTAAAAAAGACATGTACCTACCTAAAAAACAAATGGATTTGTAGATGCGTTAAAACTCTTTTTGTTTTTCATGCTTGTTTTCTTAAATTTAAGCATGGATAAAAGCTGGAGCCACGTAGGGGTAACTGACTCACAGGAAACAAATTAAAAGGCATGAATTATCGAAATCCTATTCGCAAAATTTGCGTTATTCCGTAAAGTTAATATAACACATTTGTTAAACTCTGCCTATCGCATGGAAATTGTTAAACATACCGAAACCGTCACAAAAAAATCGACATATTTTAAATAAATCATGCAAAATTCTTGAAGTGTTTTTGAATTAGTTCTGCGAGGCCACGATGAAGCAGGTGATATTTTTTTTGTGGCGAGCACCCATTCTTATACTTCACGTGCCGCCACTGCCAAATACCAAATTTTCCAAAACTGTATAGAAATCACACACATTTATAAATACGATTTATATTGCGTAAAGGTATGTTTCGTTAGGTTTCCTTACAAAAGACGAGGAGGTTTTAAATACCCATTTTAAATTTACTCCCTTATTCGCGGAATAATCAGAGCTTTTTAAAACGACTGCTCGTCTCGCTGCTTATAGTCGCGTTTCAATTCATTTTTCAAAATAAATAACAATTTGTTGATCAATTGTTTAACGCAACAATGATAACATTTAGAAAAATCAACACAACGTATTATTTGGATTTTTAAAATATGGCTTCCGTGATTATTTTTATTTTGACTTTGTTGTTGCCTCCTAGCAACAAACGATACATTCACAAAGAACTGTAGTTTACAACTAAATCCTGACAGCAGAGGCAGTGGGTGGATCTTAACAAATAAGAGAAAATTAAATTCTAAAAGTATAAACAACATTACGAATTGTATCATTTCCTTTAAACTCGGCCGTTCCGGAAAAATTAGAACAGATTGATTCTAGAGGGTGTTTCGTCTTATTTTTTTTGTTTATTACTACTAGCCGAGGACAACCCTTTTCGCAGGATTATCTATTATATTTTGACACAGTATACAAATTGTAGGATGTTACCGGGTTTGTCTTTTAAACTTTTTAAAATAAGAAAATGAATAATCGAAAGTCAAAAGAAAGCCAACGTCACTTTTTTAAACCTGTACATTTTTCGATTATATAAAATAGTTTCTTCTCATTATTTTAGAAATATATAGGTTGATATTTATTTCAGCTGTTGTTATAATATTAAGGTTTATAATTTAGCTTGTAAAGTTTTATCATGAGCTATGAAAAGAATGCGAATATCCATGGAGACAATGCTTTCCTCGCAGCTGATACGTTAGATTTTTGCATATCCATGGAAACGGTCTGCTTTTGACAAACCTCCCCCTTACGGCGCGGGTCAAGATTAGTTTGTCAAACTATACTTAACATTTGTTTTTATATATTAAATACGAATATTTAAAGAAAATACCCATGAGTAGAGAAGGTATGCGGGTTCTGAAAGTGGTGGGGGGTGTCACCACTACTCCTGACCTTGATATTAAGCCCCGCCCACCTGTGTGACGTCATTCGACGTTGAGATTAAGCTCCGCCTCCTGACCAATGAGATTAAGCCCCGCCCCATGATCATGATTATTAAGTCACGCCCCATGACCTTGGAGAGTTAAGCTCCGCCCCATGACCATGATATTAAGCCCCGCCCCCACGACCTTGGAGAGTTTTGCATACCACGTTTTCATATTTGTCCTTGAAGTGACGTCATATGACCTTGAGCGCACGTGTTTACATCATCTCTATTGTTTGGCCTTGGGGGTGTGTGACGACAGATGGCCTCGAGTGTTAACTATTAAAACCAAATGATATTTAAATAAACAACATTTAGAAATATTTATTTAATTTGGTATTAATTACAATTTTTAAATTTGTGTGTTGTTAACTTTTGCGATTCTGGAATATGTTATTAAAAAATTCTTTTCTCTGGTCGCTTGAATATTTATTTAATTTGGTATTATTTACAATTTTTAAATTTGTGTGTTAAAATTAAATGTACCAAGCAATAGCTGATCAATATTTAAATTTGAGTGTTTAGAATAAAAAAGGGGGTGTGTGACGTCATTTGCAGTAGATAGGTATCTTTTTTAAAAGGAGTGTTGATTAATATGGTGTATTGGAATTAAGCTTACCCCGGACGGTCAATATGTCATGCAGGGATTGGGTGTTTGGGTTAATGTGGAAAAAAGGTTAAATTATGCCCAAAAACCAGAAAACATCATTTTCGTATAAAATTCACGAATCCTATTGCAGTAGATAGGCTCAAATATGATATGCAGGGCTTGGGTCTGTTTGACCTCGAAACATTTTGAAGGTAAAATTGTATGACCTTGGGTTTATTTGCCTTTGAAAATTTTTCCGGACCTTGAGAGCCCAGGTGTGCTGTGTAGTTTGACCTTGAGGCGATGTGACGTCATATGACCTTGAGCGCGCATCATACTTTTTCGATATTTGCCCATGACCTTGAGAACCCAGGTGTGTTTCACATTATTTTACAAATCAGAAATGTCTAACGAAAAGCCTTGGGTCTATTTGACCTTGAAACATTTTGAATGTTAAATTGTATGACCTTGGGTTTATTTACCCTTGAAAATTTTTCCTGACCGCGTTTGGTTTCGAACCTTAAATTATGTATGAATAAATAGTTTTAGAAAGTTGTAAACATTTAGTTAGGTAAAAAATAAAATATTAAGCTGAAAACTCCTTATAGAGATAAATTTTGAGTGTACGTATGACTCGTTCAACTATCGCAGCTTTTTTTTTGTGCTGTACGTCGAATAATGATTAATGTTATATTCCTTAACTTAGAAATATTTATTTAGTTTGGTATTATTGTCTTCTTTTAATTTAGGTGTTTGGGTTAATTAACAAATTTTAAAATTATATTCTCTATTTTCATATCGTTTTGGGATAAGTTGAATAATGTTTGGGGAAAACATTTTTGGTAATAATTTCAAAATGAGAAATCAATATAGCTCCAGTTTGATGAGGATTACTCATATATGAAGATAATCAAGATTGCTGATTGTCATGAAGATAATCAAGAAGGATGATTGTTGTGAATAAACCGAGTTTATAATTGTAATAAACACATATTTAAATAAAACAAAGTTGAAGTTCGTTGGGTATTTATTTTAATAATAACCTTAACCAATATACATATTTCGATAGGTTTGAATAATAAAAAATTCTTTTCCCTGGTCGCTTGGTGGTATGTGACGTTATTCGAACTATATCACCCAAACGAAACTTAAACTTTTTTGGGTACTATTTTTTATCCAATTGTATGCATTAATGCGTGTGGTTGATTTAACGTTTATAGGTTTCATACCAATAGTGCTCTGTATTATTATAGGTTTTCGTTATGGCTGGTAAAAAGTTGTATCCATTTGTAGGAACCTCTAGATGATGTACGTATGACTCGTTCAACTGTCGCAGCTTTTTTTGTGCGGTACGTCGAATAATGATTAATGTTATATTCCTTAACAAGATTCTGGAATATGTTATTAAAAAATTCTTGATATTTGTCCTTGAAGTGACGTCATATGACCTTGAGCGCACATCCAATTTTTTGTTGTTTAACGCACGTGGGCTATATTGTTTGACCTTGAGGATATGTGACGACAACAAATTCTTTTAATATAGTAGGTAACACCTGACCATGATATTAAGCTCCGCCTCATGACCAATGAGATTAAGCCCCGCCCCACGACCTTGGAGAATTGCACATACCACGGTATTTGGGGCAGAGCTTGCGAGTAATATCAGGCACTAATACTAGCAGATCAATATTTAAATTTGTGTGTCTAGAATAAACAAAATTTAGGAATATTTACTTATTTGGTATTATTTTCGTCTTTTAATTTAATTCAAACTTTTTTTTGCCAAAACGTGTTGTCAAAACCGTTTCTGAAAATGTTATTGAAATTATAAATAAGTCGAGTGGGATGTATACTTTAACGTATTTGGGGCAGAGCTTGCGAGTAATCTTAGGCACTAATACTAGCAGATCAATATTTAAATTTCGGTGTTTAGAATAAACAAAAATTGGGAATATTTACTTATTTGGTATTATTTTCATCTTTTAATTTGGGTGCTTAATAGAATAAAAAAAAATAGAAATATTTACTTAATTTGGTATCATTTTCCTCTATTAATTTGGGTGCTTAATTGAATGTTTGGGTTAATTAACAATTTGGTAATTATTTTACAAATCAGAATACATAGACATTTTAATAATTAGTGTTTGAAAGATGTGTGACAGCATTAGTACCATCACACCAAGTGAAGACCTTGATTCTCACATGAAGTGTTTGTCGCGTAAGTTAAGAAATGCGGCACAAGAGATATTACATTTTGCAACGTATGATGGGTCGGCTGTTGAATCAACTGTCAGTCAATATAGAAGGTACATGAAAGATGTAATTAATTTCATGTCAGGCGCTCATTTGTGTCAAAGATACTTGTATGGTTCCATCAACTTAGACGATTTTTGCGTGGAAAAGGTCTCCAAAGCTTTATTGTCGAAATACCAAATTTATCCAAGGAATTGTTATCAAAGTATGGTTTGGCCTCAGCGGAAAAACATCAATGAAGTTGTGGAAAATGGTGCAGATAGTTTGGATTGTGTAGACAATACCGCAGATGCTACTGAAGAATGGGACAAAATGGATGTTGACGATATAGAGAGTGAAAAACAAATAGGAATGTAAACAATTATATGTACCATGCAGACATAATTTTGTAAATAAATAATCATTTTATTAATGTATTTGTGTTATTTATCTATTTTTAAATTTATCAATATAAGTTAAACAAAGTGAGTAAACAATTATATGTACCATGCAAACATAATTTTGTAAATAAATAATCATTTTATTAATGTATTTGTGTTATTTGTCTATTTTTAAATTTATCAATATAAGTTAAACAAAGTGACATATCAGTTAATATAAAAAAATGTAATAACTTACTACACCACGAAAAAAGCGGAAATCCAGAAGTACATTTAAAACACGTAATTGACAGGTGCAACCTTTTGCTGCATATAATACGGCCTTTAATATAAAAAAGGGTAATAACTTACTACGCCACGGAAAAAGTCGAATACACCCTTTTCGATACATCCTTTTCGATTTAAGATAAAAGACAATACCTATTTTTTTTTCTTACATGTGAAAGGCACAACATAGAAACTGTAAAATATATGAAAATGACATTTCCTCCAAAAACTATTAAGCATTTGTTTTGCTAAGACCCTCAAACCAGAATTTTTTTGCTATGCAGGTAAACTCTATTAGAATACCCCTACAGTTTAAAAAATCCCCACTCTATTGTTCTTTTATGGGTTTTTAGTCATTTCCCCACTGATATTTCCAAATTTCAGAAATGTTCAGAATGTTGTCGCAGAAAGATACAAGTACACTGCTGACTGCATGTAATACGGCCTTTAATATAAAAAAAAGGGTAATAACTTACTACGCCACGGAAAAAGTCGAATACACCCTTTTCGATACATCCTTTTCGATTTCACAATACCTATTTTTTTCTTACATGTGAAAGGTATTTTAACATAGATAATGTAAAATATATGAAAATGACATTTCCTCCAAAAACTATTAAGCATTAGTTTTTGCTAAAACCCTCAAACCAGAATGTTTTTTGCTATGCAGGTAAACTCTATTAGAATACCCTCACAGTTTAAAAAATCCCCACTGCATTGTTCTTTTATGGGTTTTTAGTCATTCCCCCACTGATATTTCCAAATTTCAGAAATATTCAGAATGTTGTCGCAGAAAGATACAAGTACACTGCTGACTGCATGTAATACGGCCTTTAATATCATGATCATGGGGCGGGGCTTAATCTCATTGGTCAGGAGGCGGAGCTTAATCTCAAGGTCGAATGACGTCACACAGGTGGGCGGGGCTTAATCTCAAGATCAGGAGTAGTGGTGACACCCCCCACCACTTTTATTCGTCTTTTTCGTTTTTCACTGCATCCTAAATATTTAAAGTCAAATTTATTTAGGTACATTTAAACTTAATATAATCAGAACGATGACACATAGTATGTCAGCGCGCATACATAATCATATGTTTTCCAGTCGACATTACGTCACGTGTGTCTTTTAAATAAATAAATAATATCTTGAAAACTATAAAAAGTAGAACGGTTAAATGTTGAATGATTTTTTCCTCGCGGTGTAGAGATTTTTGCTTCCCAGATATATTTAAAAAATTAATATAATGCATTTTTGAAAATGTTCCGTAATTTCTTTATATATAGGAATCTTCAAAATCTGTAAAAACATTTCATAGGTTAACTTTATACGTAGAATACCCGCTACCGAAACCTAAAAAAGTATTTCAGCTCAAAGAAAATTTTAAACACAGATACCTATAACAACCGGCACCATTAATAGTTATAGCAATCTCTCTGAAAGAATCAGAATATTGTCCATAATATAAGTATGTAAACTAGAGCGACATTATGTTTTTATAAATGTGTTTAGATTATTTGTTGCGTACTATAGGTTTAAAAACAATTTTTGTCTTTGGCTTCAATCAGTTTAAAATTAGAGATTTCTATTCAGTTGGGAATATGCCAGAAAAGAAATTTGTTTTTAATATGTTTTAAGTTACCCGGTAGCGGCGTTTATTGCTCTTGGAAAAATTACCGGTGCATTTGTTAAGCCAAACGGCAACTTATAATGGCCGATAGGCATACTAAATACATACATTTCGATTGAATCGGCGTCCTTTTTCCTAACCAATTATCAAACTTGCTGCGAGAGAATACCAACACTACGATAATAAAGTTACTTGTAAACGATGTTGTGAATTTATTTGACCCATTCACTAGCTGGACATCTATCTGTAGGGATGTACGTTTATAATAAAATTACAACTTATTTTAATTTTTATGATATTTTATTACAACAGAAAATGAAAAATCAGTAATTATTAAATGCAGAGGGAACTAACATAAACATTAATGGTGTATGTTGGCCCGTAATTTCTACGTCAGATTCGAACTTATGTATTTTTACCTAAAATTATCAAGTGTTATCCCTGTGAAATCAGAAATGTCATTTGCTGTCATTAGCTGCATGCTGCAAAATGAAATTTTGTAAAATTTCACATAAACCATTTTTCAATATATTTGTGTGTTTTCCTTTAATACCCCAACATTTAAAAAATATTCTATTGTTGTTATTAAAATGTATTTTGTCTTTCAAAATTGCCACTATAAATAAGTCAAGCTCCTACAATCCTTTTATTCCTTATGCACAGTTATGGTAATACTATGTAAGCTTAATAATATAAAGATAACTAGAAAATTTGTTATTTTTTAAATGTAACACCCTGTTTTGTATACCGTCATCAAATTCTGATCTAATTCATAGCAGTCAATTAGACAGGATTTTCTTCAAATTTTGGTGTGTTTCAAGGTATCCTCTTAGTATATTCCGAGGTATATTCATAATTATGATCAGATAGAAGAGATCCATTTGATGGACAATTTTAATATAGGTTGCTATACCAGTCTAAAACTATATAAAAACTAGAAGGTCCTAATTTTAATTTTTGTAGAGTACACATGAATTATTTTCATCCAAGAAATTTTAAAGAAGTTCTTGGAATTACTTTAATCGATTCAGATCAAATCATTATTTCCATATATGTTTGTTATATCACCCTGTATTTGTTTTACCGATTTAGGTTTAAAAACATCTAATAATCGTTTAGCCTTTTTTGCTTGTTTTACCGTAGATTGTATTGCAACACTGTCAACAATCTGTTGCGGTGGCTAAGCGCGTCGCGTCGCGCGTCGGCGAGCGGGCAGATTTTGCTTGAGCACAAGTTTAACAATGTTGCCAAATACAAATTACGGTAAAACAAGTAAAAATGTCTAAGCACTAATATACAATATAATAATACAACTTTGTCCTGTTCTACTAGAACAACAATTATGTACAAGAGTAATTTGCTAAAGATCACTGCCAAGATACCATATATTTTAAATGGCAAAAACTCCGGACATTTTCAACTGATTGACCAAACCTAGATAAAAAATACAGACCTATTTTTTCGAGACATTAAAGTTTAAGATATACACAGTCAACCAAGTTAAAGTATCCCCTTATTTACACCATTTTAGTTTGTAGCCGATTTTAATGATTTTTTGATGAAAGGTGTATTGATTTTAAAAATCCAAGTTTTTGAGCTGGTTGTAAAAAAATGCATTTTTTGTCTCTTTCCAATTTAGGAAAAAATATTCTTTTTGAATATTGACAATATTATTTTTCTATAACACAGAACAATATATTAGATTAAAAGTTGACCCATTCTTAGAGTTTCCTCTCCCAATGTGCTGCAATTGACATGGATGCGACAAGAGCATCATCGGAAAAATGTTGCCAACATTCGGTGATCTTGGCCTTGAGATTATTAACCCTAATGTTGAAATGGTTCATATTTTTTAAGAAATCCCAAAAGCTATACTACGTCGTCGCCGCGCTGGACAAATGCAATTTTTAAAGTCGGCCACAATTCCATCAATAGATATCCTTAATAGGAAAAACCACTACATTTTTCTCTATTAGGAATAGGTACTTCAAAAAAACGTACCCACCCGGCGGCGACGTAAATAGCTGAAATTTGGCAGCAATATTTTTGGTTTAAATTATTTTTTACATTTTAGCTTATATTTTATTTGAGGGAGGCTGATTTTTTATTAAAAAAAATATTTTTAACTTTCTAAACTTTTTTATTTTCGTTGTCAACCAGTAGAATACATCTTTAAAATGACATATTTTCCGATTATTTCCCTTAACCGTAATTTTTTACGAATTAACCCCATTTATACCCCACCCTTCGGCATTTTCCTAGTAAAAAAGATATGAGACTAACTTGGAGAACTCCCGCATCAAACGAGCCTAAGAACACTAAAATCGGTCAAGGTATTCCGCAGATCAATTAAAATTTAAGTTGGTTTTATAGACTAAAAAGTAAAAAATACTTTAAACATAAAATACAATTTGCATCTACAAAATTTGAGCTATATAGGTCGCTATTGATTGAATTGCCGAACTTATCGTATCGGCCTGGCGGCGACGTATATAGCTGAAATTTTGCAGCCGCAAATTATGTTTATGGTATTAAATTATTTTTTACTCTTTAGTTTATGAAATTTTTTGAAGGTGGTTCCTTTTTTATTAAAAAAATATATTTAACTTTTTAGTGATTTTTCATTTTCATTATCACCCAGTAGGTATAGTAAATGGTATGATATAGGAACCAAAAGAATGTCTTTGACCGAGCGCTAGTTAATTTGCGTAGAACGTGTTATTGAGAGTTTTATGTATGTATATCTATCGTAATGAGTAAATATTTTTTATTCACACTGTATACAGATATCTAACAAAGGTATATATTCTTATTGTTTTTTAGAAAATGAATTATTTGTCCCCAGCAACTTCTAAAATGACATACAACATTATATTTTACTCCCCCATCCCCCTCTCCTACCCATAACGCGGTGGGTTGATTTATAATTTTTATTATCACCCAGTATAGGAAATTTTATGATAAAGAATCCAAAGAAATGTCCTTGACAAAATGTTTAATTTGTACAGAACACGTTTCTTTGGGATTTTTTTGTATGTATATATATTGTAATAAAATATTTTTTTAATCACCCTATATACAGAAAGCTAACACAGGCATAAATGAATATTGTATTCCCGCAAAATGCCTTATTTGACCTCAAAAACTCACAAAATGAGATCCAATACTATATATTATTTTTTAATCCATCCCCCTCTCCTTCGCAACCCTGAAGCCGGGTTGCATGTGTCAAAAAAATAAATACGGATGGGCCTAAAATCTTATAATATAATAATACCGTACATTATTATACATTTTTCAAACATTTCGATTACTTTAACTCCCTGTAACCGCTTTCATCCCTTCCTTTTTTTTATTAAAACGCTAATCATAAAACCCAAAAATGGTTCTTACCAAAAATCTTGAAAATGACAATTTTACGATTATTCTCCAAAAATTTTTTTACCCCCTACCTTTACTTATTTCGTTGTACAAAAAAAAAGCTTTAACTTAACACGAAAATCGATCATAGCGTTCCGGAGAAATCGGCAATTATTTTCCCAAAATTGTAATTTTTAACTAATCAATCCTCTTTTGGATATCACCCTTTAGTCATTTCATAGTACAAAAAAATAACTTGGAGAACTGCAGCATAAAATGAGCCCTAGAACACTAAAATCGGTCAAGGCGTTCCGGAGAAATCGGCGAACATACATAAAAAAATACTTCCCAGGCGAATTGACTCGGTTAACAATTTTTTTTGATTAAAAAATGAACCGCCCTCCAAAAATTAAAAAATAATTTAAGCAAAAAATATCATTTTTTGCTGCAAAATTTCAGCTGTTGTAACATTACCGCTAGGCCGAAGCGATTTTTGAAGTCGGCGCCAATTCCATCAATATCCATACCTAATAGAAGCAAAAACAATACATTTTCCTCTATTAGGAATATGTATTGATTGAATTGGCGTCGACTTTAAAAAACGCATCGGACTGCCGGCGATGTATATAGCTGAAATTTTGCAGCAACAAATAAAATTTTTTGTTTAAATTATTTTCTACTTTTTCGCTTATCTATTTTTTTGAAGGCGGTTCATTTTTTATCAAAAAAGTTATTTTGAACATTTTAGTGATTTTTTTATTTTCATTATTACTAAGTAAAGTAAATTTTGTAATATAACAAACAGAAATGTTTTTGAAAGAATGTCGCTAAATCTGTAGAGAATGGGTTTTGGGGGTTTTATGTATGTATATATATTGTAATGGGTGGGTATTTTCTAATCACCCTGTCTACAGAAAGCTAACAAAGGTATATACGCATATTGCATCCCCAAAAATGAATTATTTGACCTCAAAAACTTATAAAACGACATGCAACATTATATTTTATAATTTACTACCCCCTCCCTCTTCTCTTAGAGGGGAGGGTTGCATGTGACAAAATAAATACGGATTGACCTAAAATCTTGATATAATGAAACTGTATTTTATTACATATTTTCCAAACATATTATGAAGACAATTTTTTGCCCTCTATCGCCCCTTTTACCCCCTATCATATTTTTAAACACTCTCTACAGAAAGCTAACAAAGGTATACACGCATGTTGTATCCCGGAAAATGAATTATTTGATCTCAAAATGTTTTAAAATGACATGAAACATTATATTTTATATTTTACTCCCCCCTCCACTACTCTTAGGGGGGGGGGTTGCATGTGACAAAATAAATACGGATTGACCTAAAATCTTGATGATATAATGAAACTGTATTTTACTACATATTTTCCAAACATTTCCAATTTTTTTTCCAATACTTTTTAATCATTCTCTACAGAAAGCTAACAAAGGTATGCATGCATGTTGTATCCCAAAAAATGAATTATTTGATCTCAAAATGTTTTAAAATGACATGAAACATTATATTTTATATTTTACTCCCCGCTCCACTACCCTTAAGAAGGGTGGGTTTGCATGTTACAAAATAAATACGTATTGAACTAAAATTTTGATGTTATAATGAAATTTTTACTACATATTTTTCAAATATTTCCAATTTTTTACCCCCTATCACCCTTTTTACCCCATATCATATTTTTAGTCACCCTGTATACATAAACCTAACAAAGGTATATACTCATATTGTATTCCCGAAAATTATTTATTTGGCCATAAAACTTATAAAATGATTTGCAACATTATATTTTATATCTTACTCGCCTGATATGGTACAGTACCATTTTAATTGTTCGTATACTTGTTTACGGTGTAATACGTTTAAATGTTCTGTGCTATGTGACATATATGTATTATTTTAATTTTAGCATTAATTGTAACGAACTGTGGTGTATGGAAATAAGTTAAAATGCCGACATTTAAATCTCGGATAATGTTTTAATTTCTAGATGAAGACCAAAATATGGTTGAAACGTTTTAAACTCACGCTATGAAATAAATATTTGCCGATCTCTAAAACTTGCCAATTAATTCAGTGAACCAAATACCCAAGAAAATTCCATAAGAATATAGTTAAAGATTCCAGAAACGTATATTGCTAAATATATATATATATATATATATATATATATATATATATATATATATATATATATATATTGTGTTATAAAATATCCAAGTGGTAATATAATGTCTATATTAAGTCATCATTCCTCATCTTTTATTAAACCCCTTTTTTTTCTAATCCCTTTGTGGTCAGAGATATGCCGCTCAAAATTGAGAACAAAGGCCCATTGTCAAGACGCGTTCACACCCTGGCGGCAACATGTGCAATTTCCTCTCTGCCAGACATCTCGATAAAGCAACTCGATAGTCTCTTCAAATTGGAAGTTTAGCCTAGATATATCTACTTAATGAAAGTGCTCTGCATGCAAATAGCTGTATTACATTATATAATGACTTTTTCGCTGCAGTTAAAATGGTTAGCACATAGCCTTTGATAAGGTATTTAATGTTTAGATAAGGCATTGTATTGCTAATAACGACATTGCATAAAAGGTCGGATACGTGAAAAAGAATATCAGAGAAAAAAAAAACTGTAAAATTACCTGAAAGTGCTGATTTTAGAAAGCTCAGTTTAAACTGGTGACATTTCCTTTTATGTTTAATGCTTTTTTTTATCATATATGAGTTTTTACATAGGGGAAGTGTTGTGAAGGCGAAATGTTTGTTTGCTTTCTCGATAATTGAGAACAGGTAAACCGATTCCATTCAAGGAGTCATGCACAAATTGGAAAACTTTTTCAGTGCGCTTTTTTATGTTAAAGTATTGGCCTCCTAATCGTATGGTTTTGGTTTGTAAAAAATGCACCTTTCAGTTTAAGAAACCTAAATTTATACAGAGTGCTCAGGAGAAGCAAAAACGACCCAAGTAGTCTAAAATTACTTTATTTATCAATTTGAAAAAACATTTTATCTACAAAAGGTCTTTCGAAAATTTTTTCATTACAGGAAATTTCATATTTTCCATTACAAAATGACGTTATTATTTATTTTAAACTTATAAACTTATAAAAATATTATAATTACCATTAGGTACATATTTTTCATCATTATAATACTACCATCGTCATGCCACTTTCTATACTAGGTTTCTACGGATGGGGTTAGCAAGAGGACATATTGGTTTTTATGCTATATTTTTCGTATATTTTTTCGATTCAATATTCGAAAAGCTCGGAAAAACCCATATAGTCCAGTTTTTTAAATTAATTTGTTAGTGTAATAATGGTGGTAGGGTAGGTGCCTATTGAACCCTATGGAACGCCTGCGTTGATTTGGTGAAAGTTTGATAAATGACCGTCAACCACTATGAAATAATTTTATTGGAAACATGGAATGGGAAAATGTATATTGGAGTGGAATGTGCTATCGTCAGCGTAGCTGTAATAGCAGTTGATTGCTGGTGGAAGAAAGCAGGTCATTGGTGTGCGTTGATTTGGTTAAAGTTTGATGAATGGCCGTTAACCACTACAGGAATACTTCTATTGGAAAGCAAACTGGCAATCCAGGTACAAAGTTTTGGAGGAAAACAATAGACAGGAAATTTCTTAAGAAGTGCGTCATGATCCTGATCAAATGCTTTGGATATGTCGAGAGCAATAATTTGGGCTTCTCTGTAGAATACGATAAACTTATTTCAGTTGTGGGTTACGAAGGTAAGAAGATCTACTGTGGATCTTTGGTGGCGGAAGCTGTATTGCCTGTCGTGGATAAGTTTATACCTTTCAAGGTAATTTGAAAGATCATTATTTATATACTCCTCCATTGCCTAACTCATAATTGGGAGGAGGGATATGGGTCTGTAGTTAGAGAAGAGTTTTGGATCCCTTATTGGGAACAGGCTGTACATGAGCAAATTTCCAGCTTTTCGGAATAATACTCTTGTCATCGAACACTTGGAATAACCCAGTGAGGATAGGGGCCAATTCTAAAGCGCACTTTTTTAGGAACATGCCCGGAATACGACCATGGCCAGAGAACTTTTTCGTATTAAGTTTTTTGAGAATATGTTGTACCATCTTAACCCTGAAGAATGCATGCATGTGGTATGGCAAAGATGGTACTGATGAAAGGGGGAAACGAGACGATTTCATTACCAGAAGTTAGGGTTGGACAGGTGCTTTTGCAGAAGTTTTGGTTAACGTTTTTGGCAAGCGACCAAAAAGATTGGCTCCCATTTTGGTAAGAACTTTGCCTCTTATGCGTGTGCTAAAGGCATTTTTGTTTTTGTTGGGAGTTTTTAAAGTATATCTATTATATCTGAGATTTGTGAAGAGCGACAAACATTCGGAGGAGGAAGAGTAGAAATCCCGCAACCCATCCCAATAAACGGAATTGTAATACCAAATAGTAGTAGGTGGTATAGATTCTACTGTGGAACTTCTTGTTGTATAAGATAGGAAACAGTAGTTAGGCCATGGTCAGAGGAACCAAGAGGAGTGGAAATGGAAGACTCATAAGGTTCTGGGTGAGTGGTGAAAAAGAGGTCCAGTGGATTTTGGCTATATGTGAAGATGCGTGGGAAGTAAGTAGATTCTCTGATGAGTTTGGTAAGAGATTGGCTAATTGCAAATGTCTCTGCCTGTGGGGATTGGGGACCGGTTTTAGTAGACCCCAGTGGCGACTTGTGAAGTATAAGAATGGGTGTGCGCTACTACCAAAAGTTAAAGCCGCCGAAAAAAAACTATTATTTTATTTTTAAAAAAATTGTTACTTGGGTTTGTGGATCAGTCGAAGAGAAATACAAATAAAAAAAATTTAAGAATCGGTGCATTTATCGCTTCACCACAAAAAGTACCTACATAGTCTTTACTGTTTCAAAAAAAATGAAATTTTGTAATTACCAAACTTAAAAAAAAGTCCACTTCGGTAAAAAAATGTAGGTATAAATATAAATATATGTACTAGATCCTAATCTTTAAATAAAAAGTCCATACGGCGGTTTTTAAGCTTGACAAATGTATCTAACATTTTTTCGTCAAAGTTCGAAATGTCATGAACGAAATCCCTATTAATTGACATCATTGCCAAAGCATTTAATCTGTTGTTTGACATTGAATTTCGAAGAAAGGTTTTAAGCCTTTTCGGAGTTGAAAAACATCGTTCTGACTCAGCAGTATTCAGGTGTTGTCATAATTATTTTCAATAATTTCACAAGTTCTAAAAAGGTGCTTTCCAATTAATTTTTTTAATATGAATTCCAATGTGTTATTTGAGCTTTCAATTTGTGAGAAAACAGTTCTCGAATTCAGGACTTCCAATTCCGTTTTTAGCCGCTTGTTTAAGAGCATTGGATACAACTTGGTAACAGTGTTAAATAATTCAGTTTGAAACGAATTATTTAACAATGTTAACAACGGTCGAGTTGCTGATATATTCTTTTAACACATTGTCCAACTCAGCACTAAAATTTATTAACTCTTTAAAAATTCCACGATTTAAAGAATCGTCTGTTTTATCGTGGCCTGATAGAGCTAATTCAAAAATACTACAAAACTTTACACAACTTATAAGTGGCGATTTTTTTTATTTGATTTTTTTTTCGTTATGTTTAGCAATTTCTATACGATAGGCAGAGCTTAACTGTTGTGCAATATTAACTTAACCGAGTACGCAAATTCTGTACAAGCTTGCAAATGGGATTTTGATAATTCGTACTTCTTAATTTTTTCCTGTAAATGATTTAAGTCAGTTACCCCTACGCGGCTCCAGCTTTTATCTATGCTTAAATTAAAAAACAATAAGCATGGAAAACAAAATAAAGAATTTTTAGCATCACATCCACAAATCCATACATGATTTTCTGGTTAATGTCTTTTTTAAAATGTCTTGTAAAAGACCGACCTTCTTTTTTTTTTGGAGCAAGTTTGCGTTAAATTTGATTCTGGTGTAGGCCTTCCTAATATTTTAATTTCAATTTTTTGATTTAAATTACAATTATGTTTTGTACAGAATTAAGTCCTGACTTACTTCCACTAGCAGCTGAATCCGAAAAAGAACAACAGCCTGAGCTATAATCCACACTTTTAGCTAATATAATTAATTCAAAAGTCATAAACAAAATGCAGAAAGCAATGTCGAATCAAAATCAAAATTACGTTAATCAGTTATTAATCACACCGGAATACACATACACCCGATATTAATAAGGAATCAACTGAAAATCTAAAAACAATTCATGCAAGTGTGTATTCGAACAGCGCACGGCGCCGCCCTTTCTTCGGGCAGTATACCAAATACTTCCGACCAATTTCCATATCGAAAATGCATTTAACTAGAGCGCCGAACGAAACCACACCAGACTATCGATAGCAGGTGAGAGTAAAGCGTGAAAAGGAGAGAATGCGTAAGGCGCGCGTTGTTTTTGGATTTTTGTGGGGCTCTGAGCAACAAAAAATAGTGGAAAAGCACCGTAATTTAAAATGATATTTTTGTATTAAGATTTAATTTTTAAAAATCTCATTTTTTTTTATTTTTTCTGACTTTCGCTGGCAGTGCGCGCGCACGAGCGCAATTATTGACGAGCCGCCCCTGGTAGACCCTAACCATTTATTGCTATGAACGTTAAAGTCGCAAAGGATAATGATTTCAGAGGAAGGAAATTCAGGGATTAGGAAATCGATTTTAGCAGAAAGGGCTAGTTTAAGACAGGTTATGGGATTTGTTCGACTCAAGATTCGGATGTCTATTATTACAAACGCAAGCGCAAACGCCACCATTCAGGTAGAATGATGGAAGACGTTCATCGTCAGGAAAGATATAAAGTGATTGGTTGCAATTCTACGCCTTATTTTGGTTTCGGTTAGGAACAGAATTTAAGGCTTGTAGGAATGGTTTGATAGTGGTGAGCAGGGGATAGGTTTTTACTTGAGCCACAGAAAACCACAGATATTGGTAAATGAGCAGCACCTATATTTTTAGTTTTATTTACTATACCTACAAAAACATTCATTGGATAACAAATATATCATTTTAAAATTAACAAAAAATAAGCAGCATAAGAGATATAAGCACAAAAACAAAATAAAATGGTGTAATTCAGGCTGAAAAATTCTCTTAAAGAGCTTTATTTTATAAAAGCCGCAATTTTTTAACGTGTTTTGAGGAATAAAAGGAAGATGCAAATGTTAAAACTGTTTTTCTATATGGATTAAACATGCTGGGGATACTAGATAAAACATCGGTAAATTGTCCTTTACTTGAAATTTTCCTCGCAAAGAATTTCATAACACCCAAAAAACATGGTTTATGTATTCATATAGTTATTTGGTAATAACTTTATTCATTATATTTCATTGTTGTTATAAAAGGAAAGTTTTATTTTGAGAGTCGGAACTACTCTTTGGTGTAAATAGGTAAGCCCTTTTAGAACATTTCTCATAATGAAGCTTTTTCAATCATGAAATAAAAATAAATATAAAAACCTATTACTAAATAACTATATGCATCCATAAATTGTTTTATTTGTCTGTGGTAGATTTTGCAAGGAGGCAAGAATAAAGACGAATTTACCGGTTTTTTATATTTAGAATAAAATAAATTAATTCACTTTCCTTAATTGTTTTAATTATGAGATTTATTGAATTTTTGTAACACATGCTAGGTTACCAAAAAGCATTTGCTAATTTTTTTATTGGACAGACATGTACCAGCTTGGTAAGGTGAAGTGGAAAACGTATTTTTTAGACAAAAGAGCTGATATTGTAAAACAATTTTAGGAGAAACAATGGAAGATTGTCTTTCCTAAAACTGTTTTTTATAGAAAATTTAAACAATATAATTTGGTTATAACTATTTTATTTAAAATATTGGTAAGTTTTTAGTTAATTGCAAAACCCTAAAATTCGTCTTCTTTCTCCCGCTAAAACAAAAAACCTTTGGCTTAAATTTAAGAGACTCTTTAGATATTAGGCTTGGAGCATTAAAATAAGGGTTTCCACAAAAATCCAGCTTGCGTGGAATTTCTTTGAAGTTTTCTCTTTATTGCGAATAATTTTATTGGACTAATTAGGTCATACAGGTATATAATACCTATTTAAATAAGTGACAAACCTGATCATACACTTGGCAAATAGATAAATTACGACTTACTGCCACTTTGTTAACATGTTTATACTATTTTAATTTAATACCTTAGTAGTTGTACAAAGAATATTGTATGCAGCTTTTGCGAAGTAGATGTTTTAGGCACTTAAAAACATGCTGTTCATCCGATCTTCGCCTGGATGGACAATATTCACATTGTTTGCCTAATATAGCTTCATTTTACAGCTCATCCTATAACTGACTTTTGGTGGAACCACATTAAAAAACTCGCTCATACATGTATCTCGCTTAAAAATAAGACGATTTACTTTTTTATGAATGTTATAATACATTATTAAACATAACTAAGAACGATGACAAATTATGTAGTACATAATTAATTATTGAGGGCGAAATTATATTAATACTATTCTTTAATTTTTATTAAAGGTTTTATTTCAACCATCAACTTTATGTAAGTTATATCCTTTATTCACACATTTATTACCCATATTTCCTGAATACTTCGTACTTTTCCCTAGGTTAGAGGGTCTTTGCACGACATAACGTTTGAAATATTAATTTGTCGAAGGGCTCTTCTAGGTACGGTGTTAACAATCCTTAATATGCCTTTAAGCCTTGCAAAAGATAGACCCAGGATCTACCCTGACATTTCTTATGCCCCGGATTAACGAGTAATTTAATCTGTGTATACGTTGAAAGTTCTTATTATAAAATCATTCTTGCGTACATTTGTTGTTTGGCAAGAAGGGTTACAGAACAAAAAAAATTACACAGACCTTCCCTTTGACTGCGTACAGATAACCAAGTTTATATATGTATAAAATTATTTGGTAATAGTTTTATACAAATTATGTCAACTGTTATTTATTTAAAAAAAACATTAAATGTATTCTTATATTATTATTATTACGAGTTAGCTTTTGCACTCACTCTTAGGGTAAATTCACTTATCCCAGACATCTTAGATATCCAATGATCCAAGCTCTGTGGGGACCCTTTACAAGTTGTCGGGCCCTAGGTGTCGCGACGTTCTCCTGTGTTTGCTCTATATTTTCAGACGACTCAGAATTTATATTTTGTAGAGGGCTGTTTGGCTTAACCCTTATTGTTCATATAATAATAGGACTGTTTCTAGGTTTCGGTACTTAGATAATGCTCAGTATATTTTTAAAGCAGATTGTTGTTATTTGGGATGGCCATATTTATAAGTGTTGTTTTCCTGGCAGCTTTACCAACTATAATGATATCAGGCCTGTTATGGGCAACTTTCTGATCGGTGAGTACTGTGTGGTCTCAGAAGATCTTATAGATATCGTTTTCAATTATTGGTTCTGTACTGTACTTATAATATAGAACAGTTTCGGATTGCTTTAGCTGTAGCTTTTGTACTAATCCTTGGTGCAAATTCTTAGCTACAGCGTCGTGTCTCTCTTTATATACCGTGGCAGAAAATGTCTGGCAGCCTCCAGTTATATGCTGGATTATTTCTGAAGTTTGACATCTATATCTGCAGTTATCATCTATCACCGATGCAATGTATTTCAAGTAATTCCGAGTGAGAATAACTTGGTCTTGCATGGCCCTCCGTTTTTAGAAACATCTGTCCTGAAATCAATCAATAGTTTCGACGCTAGCTTGTCAACATGTTCCTGTCTAATCTGTAATAATAATATACTTATCGGCTTCGCAGATAATACGGTGCAGTGTGGCAGTGTCAGCCTGTCTGTGAAAATAAATGTTTCAGTTTATTATTTGTCTAGATGCTTTCTGATATCTGCTAGGCTCGACCTCGCAGGTATTCTGGGAGCATTGTTCGCTCAAGGGTGCTTCGGGAGTGATGTTTTTATGCCTTGGTCATCAATTTTCTGATCTTACGCTGTATATTAATGATATCCGTATCAGACCAATTTACTATCCCAAATGAATAGGTAAGTACAAAACAGGTATATGTCTTCATGGCTTTGGTCAAATGTATTGAGTTATGTTCTCAGCACTTATCATATTCTTTTGACGAATCTTGTGGCCAATGTTGCCTCTTTTTACTTTTAGTATACGGAATTTGTTAAGTTTCAATTGCATTCCTATTGCATATATAATAAATGATTAATTTTCATTGCGCCCACCTTGTTGTTTTTTAGGGTTTAATGAGAAACAGAACCTCAAGAGGGCTGAGTGAATCTCCTTGAAAAATCCATTTTCATATTGGTATTGTATCTGTTTTAATATTTTCCTTAGTAGCATTTAGTTGGATTTTCGTGCGCCAGGATGACATAACATCTTCTAAAAATGATATATGCGGATCAATTTTATAAACCTGTAAAATACTTATAAGCCACTCGTGAAGCACATAAGTGAAGACTTTTTTGTAATCCACATAGGCCATGCGTATATTTCTGCTGTTGTCATACTCTTGATTGCAAATACCGGAGTCTTTACAGAGTTGGACGACAGGTAATTGGGAGGTATTTGGCAGGATCGTGTGTATTTTGATGGCTTTTTTGGTAGCAGATAGGCAATACTCTGTGTGAGAAACAAGGGTATTTCGTGGATACTCCACAGTGTCTTAAGCCAATAATTTTGAATGTGATTAGGACCAGGCGCTTTCTAGTTGTGCAACTTTTTGAAGACCGCTGATGCCTCTTCCATTGCAAATGGCACAAACTTTTCTTGTTGGTAGTTTTGACAGTTTTTACGCTTCTCGCTAACCCAGCCAGCAGTATTATTGTAGGTCGTTGGTATAGATAGCAAGCTTTCCCAAAACGTTTTCATTTGGTCTTGGCTAGAGAAATCACTGTTTGCTTCATCTTTGTTGGCGTTTAAAGAACGATAAAAGGTTTTCTCTGATTTTGCAAATAGTGCATTGTCACGTTCCCGATAGTTGCTGGCTTTGTATCTCCTCAATCTTCTTGCGAATGCAGACAGCTTTTCCTTCAAAGTATCAGAGTGTCGAGACACTTTTGGGCATCACTGTTGATTGGGTGATATTGAGAGTGTGTTTGGATCCCCATGAGTATATACTATGCCCTTGCGGAGAATTTTAGCTTTCTTATTAAGTGTTTTACATGGTGGTGTTGGCGGTTCTGGTCGGTCCCTACCTGCCGTCGTTTTCGGTTGAATCTTAGCTCCCATTATTATTATTATTATTTATTATTATTATTATCGTTGTTTATTTACATAGTCTATAAAAATAAATTGTCTGTCATTTATTATTTTCCTCTATAAAGAAAAGGTTTTATTCCAGGAAACCGAACTGAATTGGAAAAATATTAAAATATTTTATTAGGCCGCCAGTTTGTTTGATTTGTCTGTTTCTTACAAAATTTCAAGTCAGTTATATAAGTAGTTTTTTAATATTGAATTTTTTAACATTTCATTAGGCGGTCATTTTGCTCCGCCATAATTGCTTCACACCAAAATTTTAATAATTCGTCTCTATTTTACACTTAATTTTTGTGAATAATTTGTTCATTCGATAAGCAGTTATAATTTGTAATATTCTGTGATAGGAGCTTCCGGAATGAGAAAAGCTGCCATTATGTTCCACCTTACTGGATTTTTACCAAAATGTCACCATTTTATCCTCATATGATCTTTGATTTTTTATCAAAATTTGAGGTTAGTCATGTAAGTAATTTTTGAGCTATGCCGGGCACAGACGGAACCACAGAGTGACAGAACGACGGAAATCAGAGAATATGTTTTACGATATCTTGGTGGGTGTTTTTTTCACCACTACAAATAAGGTTGCAGTAATAATGAAAATCGACACTATAATAAAACAGAACTACAAACGACTGTATCTATGTTCCAGAATAACATACTACACTGAAATAAGTCCTTTGGCACCTGTATTTCTCCTCTATGTCACTCACTTGGTTGAACCATGTCTAATTAAGATGTATATGTGTCTGTCAGGAATTAATGTGTTGCCTCAAAGGCACTTTCCTGAATGCTTGCCAACAATGTCGCATTGTCCTATCTTGCAGACTGCGTCCCTGCTATTGTTGTAGCCGGTGCTGAAACATTAAGTTGCACGCTCTATTTGTATAGATATGAACGAACTTCAGATAAAGATGGACTGCACGAAACGTGAATAACAAATAATATACAACTATACAGGATGGCAAAGAATTGGTAAGCAACGTCTCAAATGCAGATAAACAAAGCAAGCATATTGTTGGTTTATCGTATATTTTTTCTAAACTTTAAAACTGAGATCTTCGCTCTTAAACGTAAGGTGTGGAAAACAATTTTCCAAAATAATTTTTGTATCTTTTAGTGTAGCCTAATTAATTTGTTAGGTCTAAAAATTTCATATGATCTATGTAAATATTTATGTACGAAAAGTAAAGCAAATAAAATTTTGATTGAATGCAAATACACTGTCAGGAAATCCAAGCTGTTATCAGGATAATTACAATAGTAAATGGAATAAGGTTCGACCATTTTTTTTTCAACGTTAGCCTCATAGTGAATTATTCCTTATAAGAGAATATCTAAACATAAAATAGTACGTTAAAAACTGCAAATTAATATCTATTCATAGAATGTCATAAAAATACAATAGTCTTAGTTTTCTTTATTTTGCTGATTGTTTGTTTCTCATTAAGTAGAATTATGCGGGCATCTTATGAAAACAAAGCTCCAAATAATTGCTTTCAATTTATTGTTTTGCCTTGAACTAACATTATTGGTTATGCCTTTTGTTACAAAAATAGCCGAGAACCTCTATTTTGGGAGTTTGTGGATTTACAAATTAGTGCAAGTAAGTTCATAAGAACTGGTTCGAAGGGAGTATGAATGTTCTATTTGTATGTATTTAGCTCAGTTCTTACTATTTCTTTAACTAGCTCGCCTAATTATTTAGTTTTGGTTTCTATTAAGTTAACTACTTACTATTCGGTTCGAATTGTCGGTTCAATTCGTTCAGTTGGTCGAATGAACGAATTGGCGAATCGACGAATATTTCAACCTGCAGTATTCAGAAATTTTAAAGCCCACTAATCATTATTCACTATATTTTTTGTGTATTGCGTCAAACATTGAAATGCATGAAACCCATTGGAACGAATTAAATAAAAATTGGTGAATAATGTGAATTAAATTAAATTAATAATTTGGTATATTCCGACATTTTATCAGTCTGAAAACAAATCCAATTTTTGTGAAAGTCATCGATTTTAGTTTTGGAGATTAGGATTTGACTTTATTTTTACAGAAGATATTATCAACATATTTTTGGCAGTTTTGCTGGATTTCGCTGTATAGTCACATGAATCTTGGGCTGCGACGTCTGAAGAGACCAGGCGGCAAAACTCACAAAAACAAAAACGCATCGCTTTGTGTGTATTGAACCGATATATTTGCCGGTCTATTCCACTCGCCGGATCGTTTAATATTTGCAATAAACATTTCTTGCCCACATATTTTCTCTAACCCACGATTTGTGCGTCAGACTTTAAAGCTTCGTTAGCCGACATCGGCAGAACAATAAGTTTTCCGCCCCGTGTCCTAGCTAAGAGTAAGGTATCTTGATATGTTTGAGTTGTTTTATAGAAGGGTGTATGTGGTTAAGTTTGTAATTAAAGGGGTTTACATACACTCAGGGTTTAAACAAGATTATAAGTTATAGGCCACAGCTTTTGGACTAGTTTTCTCTAGAGACATTGGCATTTCTGAACTTTGGAAGCAGAGATACCAGCTTACATTTTACATTGTAAATTCAAAGCTATTATAAATTGTTAGAAAAAAAACAAAGTCTCGGTCTCAGTCAGAATGTTTAAAACAGTGGAAAAGTTGTGATTACACGTGTTTCGTTAAAGAAACAGGCATCATCATATCTAAAATACGTAAGCAGCTAATAGTAACCTATTTAATAATTTAAAAAATAAAAAGCCTACCTTAAAACATGTGAAGATAATCAAAACTGACACCTACAACTTCATAATTAGACAAATACTAAAGTGAGGTTATGTCTTTCAACCACAAACAAAAATCTTTAAAATATTATTAATAAAAACTTTTGTCTATGGCAAGGATCAAACTTGAACTTCCCGTTTCAAGTTTAATCACTTTAATTAAAGCCATAGACCACTCAGCTACCGCCTTATTAAAATAATAATAAGAGGTGTAGATTTCTGTTTAGTACCTAATTTAAATTGTTAAAAATTAAGTTCAGTTCAAAATTGAAAACATCATTAATACAAAAGAGAACTGGGCTTTTTTGGCTTTAGTTATCTCCATCTATTCTGGTAGGTCTAATTGTCGTCCCTTCGGATATTTTCAGGAACAGAAAAATGACGGTGAGTTTAAAGTAAGCAAAAGCCGATTTACTTTCAGTCACATCTGGTTCTTATATTTTATAACAAGGCTCAAGTGTTCCTGGACCTTGGTCGAAATTTTTCTCACGGTTTGGCCGACATAAATCGCAGAACAATCTTCACAGCTCAACGGATTTATGTTGAGAGGGTAATGGAGTTCCTAGACTTCGATGGTTTTGAGTCGATAAATACAGATTTCACTAGCGCCTTTTTTTAACATAGTTAAGAGTGTTTTTGTCCAAATTTTAACTGCTTTGGAATTTTTTTACACTTAACTTTAACCTACTTTGGAATTTGTGTAAAAAAATTCAAAATATAAACTATACCCTATGAATTCCAGAACCCTTTTACTTTATGGTGTACATAAGTTGCATAAAGAAGGAATCCCTATAAGACCTGTGGTATCATTCGTGGAGTCATTATGTTATAAATTCTCATCGTGGTTGAATGGGGTTCTTAGGGATGTAAGGAGTTTCCACAATATTTTTTCTGCTATAAACTGGATAGAGTTTGCAAACTACTTAAAGGATATTGAAATTAAGAACAGTTCCACGGTAGTTTTGCTCGATGTCAAGAACATATTCCCGAGCGTTCTCCCTATATAGTGTGTGGACTTAGTTAGAGTTTTATTAATGAGCACTTCTTTTCCGGGAATCGCGGTAGACAACCTTTTATCACTTCGGTCCATTGTCTTAGACCCAAACTTTTTAAAATTTAATAACCGATTCTTTAGAACAGAAGTCGGGCTTGGCGATGGGTTCTTGTCTGTCGCCGTTCTTTAGTGAGGGGTTCGTGAACAGCCTTGAGAAGCAAATGATATAAAGTCGCCTTTTTCAGTTTTTGTTAGTTTATAAAAGATACATCGACGATATTTGTATCATATGGAACGGACATGAATAGGATTTGAGCGAGTTTTTGGATTTCGTTCGATACATAATAAAATATATAAGTAGATGGTAAATTATCCTTTTTAGATCTTTTACTTTCCGGTTAAAATAACCGAATTAATTTTGAGGTGTATAGGAAGCCGTCATGAACTGACAACGTCATTTAATTTTCTTCTAACTCTTCATATACACACAAACTTGCTTTTAATTAATTTTTCTACAAACTCTTTAAATTCTCTTTATCTAAAGATGCTTTTACACATCTCTACAACATATCTCTACAGCCGGCCAATTTTTTTAAAAAGTTTAATCTATCTATAGCTTTCAAAACAACTTAACAAAATACTTTTTAACACCACTTAATTAAACCTAAAGGTAACACTGGAAAACTGTCAAAATCCGGAGTATACTGGTTAAGCTGTGGTGTTCTGTGGTGGTTTATATCGGCCAATCGGGAGAAAAATCTCGACCAAGGTCCAGGAACACTTGAGCCTTGTTTATAAATCTAAGAACTCAGATATGACTGAAACTTTTGCTAGTCACTTACTTTACACTCACCATAATTTTTCTGTCCTTGAAAATGTCTCCCTTTTACATGAATGGCCGAAAAAAATGAAAATTAGACCTACCAGAAAAGATGGAGATAATTAGAGTCACAAAAAGACCAGTTCTCTTGTGCCTTAATGACGTTTTCAATTTTGAGCCGAATTTAATTTTTAAGAATTTAAATTAGGTATAAACAGAAATCAGTACATCTCATTATTATTTCATTAAGATGGGGCCTATTGCTCTACGGCTTTAATAAGGTGATTAAACTTGGAACGGGAGATCCGAGTTCAATTCTTGGCATAGGCAAAAGTTTTTATCAATAACATTTTAATAGTTTTTGTTTGTTTTTGGAAAATATAACCTCACTTTAGTGTTTGTCTAATTATGTAGTCGTACGTGTCAGTTTTTTGTATATTTTGTATATTTTAGTTATTTTACGGTAGGCTTTTTATTTCTTAATTTATTAAATAGGTTACTGTTTGCTTCTTACGTATTTTAAATCTGATGATGCCTGTTTATTTTTTGAAACACGTGTAATCGCAACTTTTCTATTGTTTTAAACTGTTTTGACTGAGACCGAGACTTTGTTTTCTCTCACAATTATTTAACCAGGCCTCTTAGAGATAATATGGACGACTTGACTTGTTATAAATTGTTTTATACCTAAGCAGTTTCCAGGAGGAACTAGTGGTATTAGTCTTTCCTTTTGAACTCTATTCTGATTTGGATATATTTTTCTGGCCTTTACTTAACCTTAAAAACGTAACTTTTAAAATATATTTTCTATATGTTTTTTTAATTGATGGTGTCACAACCTGGTTTTGAGAAGATAAATTGTGCATATTATTATTGTTCAGTAAGTTTTCTTAGCATTTCCTGCTTTTATGATGATCATCTAAGGAAAATACCTTGTAAATAGTATATTATTAATAAACAGGTTACTGATTGTTTTGCAAATTACTTTTGTTTTCTTTTGTATATATCTTTGCTGAAATGAGCGATACATATGTTTTTTTCATGAAATTATTGCAATGAAATGTATTTTATTATAAAGGGTATCATTTTAAAATTTGGTCTACGGCCATAAGAAACCCTGCTCTGTCTTAAATTATATTTTTACAATTACTGCGTTGGTAGATTAACATGAAGTTAAAGGTGATTTTGTTATTTCAAATAAAACAACTGGGTATTTTACATTTCCAAATTCTTCTTAGTAATAACTTGTTTTTTTCAACACCCATTATACAAATTATTTAATCTTTTGAATAATTTTTTTTTGAAAAAAATAAAAGCGGCTTTAAAAAGCACTAGAAAGTAAAAACAAACGACCGTAAAATGGCTTATGAAATCTACTATTTGATAACTAGGTTATAAAGAAAACCATGTATTTAATACTTGTTGCTTTCCTTTAGAACTAATATCTCAACAAATATTTATTTAATATATAGTTTATGAATTTGACGTTGACTTCAGTCAAATTTTTAAGGTAGTTTAGAATGTTATTTTTTACTTTTTAGTGCTTTTTTGAAGTCGGTTTTAGTTTTTTAAACTTTTTTGTTTTTATTATTTTTGATAATCTTATATTTTTTATTCAGATTTTTGTGTTTGAATTTATTTTTTATCTATATTTTTATTTTCTTATTTTTATTTTTATAAATAAATTGTTACTAACGAATTTTTGTATTTTCTGCACTATTTCAATGCGGAATTTGTTCAAATTCTAGGATTTTTTTTTAATCGATTCGGGTTTTTATTTGAATTTTAAAGGAAGTAGGACGAAAACTCTCTTCAACTATATATTATGTGTCGCCAACGGAGCTTCATTATTTATTAACGTTAACAGCACATTTCAAACAAGTAATTATTGTCAGATATTGATGTTTCTTCTTACACATACTGCGCATGCCCTTTATAGCTTGGTAAGGTGTTGTCTGAACTACAACCACCCTGGAATGTTGTTTTACAATTGGTGAAAATCCAATACAAATTCATTCAGTAGTTGTAGAGAAAATCGCGGATTTACACATGTCCACACGTACGGGTCGAAATCAAAACCTCAATGTCCTTTTAATGAAAAAATTATATTTAAAAAATGACTAGAGATAGGTATAGGACATACTTTGAGGAAAATATTCAGAATTAATAGAAGAATCCAAAACATAAAAAATAAAAATACATTGCCGTTAACTAATCTGGTAACGCTGCAAGTAAACAAATTAGAGCTGGGCTTATTATGATAATATTCTAAATTTTAAAATATTTTATTTTTTGTTCATACATGACATGAGACATCCTGTATACCTAGTATTTAGTGCTTTCAGACTTCGGGTTCTCTCCGTGGATAAAAAAAATATGTTTTTGCAAACATAGTACTTTCCTGTATATGTATGTTATTAGCCAAAACAATTGTAGGTTTTTACCTTCAAAATATATTTTATATATATATATATATATATATATATATATATATATATATATTATAATTATAAAAATTATCGAATATTTGCGCTTATGATATTATCCGAAAGCTTATCCACACGAGACATTTAAACTATTTTTGATTCAAATTTTAAAGGAATCGGTTTGATCATGGAAATGTTTAAACCCCTGTCATGGTCATGGATATAGATAGGCATTTTATCAATATATTGATAGCTATCGATATCGATGTTTTTTGCTCTTGGATTTATTTACAGAACGTTACTCTCCCCAGAAATATCCCCCAAAACTGCCTTTGTCGCAAATGGAATAACTATCGATAACTTAAATGTATCGAATAATTTTTACCTATCGCCTATCAATAGTTAAAACCTATTATCGCCCATCCCTAGTAACGAAGAATTCTTGCATTATAATATTTCGAAGATATTCGCCAACACAATACTTTCCCTATACAATAGCCCATATATTATATTAATAGTAAAAGTGGGCTGTTATAAGGAAAAGTAATAATCTGCGAACCGAAAGTATTTATCTAATTTCTGTATTACTATTTTAACATTACGATTTTGCTAAATACGATTTACAATATAATTTCCTTAAATATTTCATTTATTTTGTTGCAGGTAAGACAAACTAAGATCAATGTTTTAGTCCACTTGTGGCGACCTGGATCACATCTGCTTGGTAATGTATAAGCTGCTTAATGACACTATTTGTTCTAGAGGCATTTTAAATGCAAGAGCACGTTCCCAACAAATTAGGTCAATACCTGACTGCACGAGTAATTTCAATCAAATGCAGCTTGATTCTCTCTTCCTTCATGAAATAGTAACACTATAGGCATTTATTGCTCCGAAGGGATAAGGTATTATTACTTATCATTCTAAATAGATTTTTGACAAGGAAAGTATTCTCTTTAATTTTTGATAGAGTAAAACTTTAATCGAAATTAGTTCAATCGCAAAAAGTTACAAATCTGGCATTATTTCCTTTTTTAATTTGAATGTAAAGTATAACTGTTATGCCATAGCAGAATAAATAAGATATTAAGTACTATCAAAAATTTATTATAGCTTACGCTATAGATAACTCATTCAAATGGGACGACTTGAATCGCTCCGGCGACATCAATGCTTCCCGAATTCGTGCGGTAACCCGCGACTCGCGAACGGGAACGAGACGCGGCGTTGCCAATCACTAAATATTAGAAGAGATCTTTTACTTAAAACAGGAATATTGGATTTAGCTGTTAATCTTTGGGGTTGAAATTTGGAACAGGTTAGCTTGAAATAAAGAAAACAAATTTATTCATACGAAAACCTGAATAACTAAATGAAAGAAACAACGCTAAATATTATTTTAATCAAAAGGCAGTTTTAAACCTATTAACTTATGCAGGAAGAGGAAGATTTTTTGCTTTTTGACATACTTGCATGTACGTAGTGAGTTATTATATTATGACACCCACCTACAGAGTTATTTATAACAGAGATAGAGAACAAGTGTAAATACAAAATGTGTAAGGTAAGAAATACGTTTTTTTACGTTAATGGAATACCCTGCGTTTATTAATTATTTTAGTTTAACTGCAACATTAGTCGCCATATAAGTCTAAGGTGATATTATAATATATATTATTATAGTTGAACCAAAATAACTGAAAAACTGGTTTCGCCAAAGTAGTGAAACTATATAATTTTGAAATCAGAAAAGAAGAACATTCATAAAAATTATAAAAACACAGGGTGTTTGATTTAAAAATACGTATTTCGTTATATTTTTAGGGCGTATAGATAGGCATGCGATAGTCGTTTGTTTTTTTGATAACGGATTCTGGTGCTTTAAAAGAAACCCTAAAGCTTTTATAATTACCCTTTTTCTCTACGTTAAAAATTAAACCCTGTAGGTAGGTGTCAAATATAATGACTCACCCTGTACATTTTTGAAACAAGTCAAAAAGTAATTGTCACTTTTTTAAATCAGGTAATCAAAAATAAGTTAAATACTTTCTTCTTACTAAACACATCGTAAATAAGACAAGCGGGTTTTTCATAATCATCAAAATTTGGCGGAAACAATATAAATAGCAAAATAGTTATTTTTGCAAAGAGTAACTAAAATAATTTTATCTGGCACGCATCGTTGCCGTTTTCAGAGGTTAATATAGGTTAATAAAGGTTAATATAGGCTCCATACTTGGCAACATTGCGCGTTAATTTCTCGGATGGATGCCGGGTTTTCAAAGCCTGCATCCATTTAGGGGGACCTGAGAGTTGCCGTGTCTTTTTTGATCTACTGCGTAGCTACATTGATCTATTGTACTGTTACCCATCAAAGCAAAAATAGGGAACAACATGCTTTAGCTATTTAAAAGTTTGAAATGACGTTTATTGCTGAAGAATCATTTCTGAAATGAAATTTAAATAAATGGCAACTTAACATTCAATAATACCATTGAATTATTATTTTTTTAAAAGAACTTTACATATATAAATCCAATTGCAAGCATCATCAGCTTTAGTTTATCAAATACACAAGTACCACAATATATCTAACTTCTATGTAATCGTAATCTAGAATGCAAAATGTTCTTAAATACTGTCAAACCATTGATATATAAAGGGGAGAAACACCCAGAAAAATAAAAATCCAGCCAAGACGCTTTAATTCCAGTGTTGCTTAGTTTGTCAACAATTACCAATTCCAAGTTTGCTATTTTGCAAATCTTTTCTTATTTTATTTTCTAATATATATATATATATATATATATATATATATATATATATACAGGGTGGTCCATCTCAGCTCCCTTCTTCTGTAGCTCACTTATCATTTGACTCATGAATTTGAAATTTTGCACAACTCATATGTATATTAGGGCGCATTTACTAAAAATATTTTTGATTATACAGGGTGACCCAAAAAAGTGTGACGTCACAATGACATATTTTTTTAAATTAGATGACCTATATTTTTTTGCATATTTAGATGGCTTCCATAGTTGTTTACATCATCCTAAAATTTTATTGGATTCGATCGGTAAATAACCGCTTAAAAAAACTAAATATGAAAAAAAGTGAATTTACACCACTGGTTAAAAAAAAATTATAAAAATTCAAATATTGCTTCGACATAAGAATCAAACTGGGAGTTCATTAAATAAGGTTTGACAATCTCGCTGTCCAAATTTAAACGATCTAAATTATACAGGGTCTACAAAATTAAGTGTCAAAATTACCAAACTTCAAAGTGCATTTTCTTTCTTATTTTAAATGTCAACCCTATACTTGGTTTATTGTGGTTATAGTTTGTTTATTGTGGTAATAGTTGTTTGCAGTTTATTTCAAGAAGTTATTTTTTTAAGTAGTTTTTTAAGTTGTTCACGTTTTGCATAACTATTTTTACAATGAATCATACCAAAGAAGAGCTAGTAGATATGATTTTTGTGTTGGAAGAATCTCAAAAAAATAGTTTTTTTGGCTAGTCGGATATACGCGGAGCGATATCCGGAACGAAGACATCCCGATAAGAGAAACCTGCAAAACTTATTAGATAGATTATTCAGACGGGAGATGTCGAATACTCAATACCTAGTAGACATAGGCCAGTTCAAACTGATGAAAAGGATCTGGATGTGCTACTTCGTATCACAGAAACCCCTTCAATTAGCCAAAGGGTAGTCGCCGATATAGCGAATGTTAGCAAAACCACCGTTCAACGTGTTTTTAAAAAAAATCATTTTCATGCCTACCATATTCAGCTTCACCAAGAGCTTTATGAAGAAGATTATGAGCATCGGATAGCGTTTTGTAACTGGGCACAATCCAAAATCAGAGCAAATTTTGAATTCTTCGATAAAGTGCTCAGACGAGGCTACCTTCCATAAAAAATGTATTTGTGAATCGCTACAATTTTCATTACTACTCCGATCATAATCCAAGACATTTTCGGCAGATCGATCAACAGCACAGATGGTCTATTAATGTGTGGGGGTGAATCATAGGAGATTTTATTATCGGTCCTTATTTTTTCGATGGGCATTTAAATGGGGACATGTATTTAAATTTCTTACAACATGAGTTGCTCCGTTTATGTCAACATCTACCCAGACCCGTAAAGGAGGGCATATGGCTACAACACGACGGCGCTCCAGCACATTATTCTTTACCGGTCAGGCACCATCTTGAGGTAGCCTTTCCGGATCGGTGGATCGGAAGAGGGCCAATTAAATGGCCACCCCGTTCACCCAATCTCACTAAGCTTGCCACCCCGTTCACCCAATCTCACTAAGCTTGATTTCTTCTTATGGGGCTATATTAAAGAAATCGTTTACCAGGAGCTCCCAACAACACCTGAGAACATGAAGCTGAGAATTCAAGACGCATTTCGACAGGTAACACCCGATATTTTAAGGAGAGTGGCAGCATCTTTTCATACTCATCTTCGTTTGTGTTTGGAAGAAAACGGAAGACACATTAAACATAAGTTCTAGTGAAAAAATTAGATTAAATATAGTTGAATTTAGTATAGTGTAAGTCTCAAATGTGATACTTAAATAGTAAATTTTTAATTTTAATGTCAAGATAAATGATAAATTATAATAAAATTCAATATAAAAAGAAATAAATAAAAAAATAATTTAAAAATAAAAATTTGCGATATGTCAAAATTGTCTTTTGTCAAATTGATTGAATTCTACGTCATTCATTTTAATAATTTAAGCCACCTTGGATTACTTTTCAATAAAATGGTTGCTAAAATAGGACGCTTTATCAGTTTTTGGCGAATATCTTTTAATACGTTAGAAATTTTAATAAAAATGTATTTACAAAAAAGTTTTATTTTTCGATTACGCATCGATTGCAATGAAAAAATAATAAGGTTGACATTTAAAATAAGAAAGAAAATGCACTTTGAAATTTGGTAATTTTGACACTTAATTTTGTAGACCCTGTATAATTTAGATCGGTTCAATTTGGTCAGCGAGATTTTCAAACCTTATTTAATGAACTCCCAGTTTGATTTTTATGTCGAGGCAATATTTGAATTTTTATAATTTTTTTTAACCAGTCGTGTAACATAACTTTTTTTCACATTTAATTTTTTAAGCCGTTATTTACCGCTCGAATCCAATAAAATTTTAGGATGATCTAAACAACTATCTTAAAAAAATATGTCATTGTGACATCACACTTTTTTGGGACACCCTGTATAATCAAAAATATTTTTAGAATATGCGCCCTAATATATATATGAGTTGTGCAAAATTTCAAATTCATGAGTCAAATCATAAGTGAGCTACAGAAGAAGGGAGATGAGATGGACCACCCTGTATATATATATATATATATATATATATATATATATATATATATATATGTATTTATATACATATATATATATATATATATATATATATATATACATATATATAATATATAAAATTCGCAACTTTCTATATTTGACTATGATTTACTTTATAACAACACCTGTGTGTTATTATAAAGATTAATATCATTTTTTTTAAACTAAACATATTCTTATTGCTGACCGTAGTTAATTTTTAATAATTAATATATGCTCATTTGATAAACTTACATGCCGAATTTTTATTAAAATAACAAAAATATGTTTGACCCATAGAGTTAGTATTTATAACTCTATGGTTTTGACCACCATAATTAAATCCGCCATATAGATTTTTTTCAACTGACCTTAAACCATTGTATTCTAAAAGTCCATAAAATTAGCAAAAAAATTAAGTTGAGAGCTATACGTCTGTCTACTATAATTAATTCTTGAAAACTAACTCAAACTTTTTCTTACTGAACTAAAATCCTTTATAATAAAAATGTTAATAAAAAATTTAGTAAATTTCCTTTACCCGGAACTTCCCTCGTTATGATTTTTTTCTATTTGTTAGGAATAGTGAAGTGTGACCCAATTTACTTCAGTACATAGTCACAATATATATGTGTTACATATACTGTCTTCATTTTTATTGGGCGCCATTTTCTTCCATCATATTGCATTCCTATCAATATTTTACCTTTTTCTTTCTACCTATGCCACACTTGACTTTTGGGCATAATTTAAAATAAATACAATAAGTAGTTTTTACATTGACACATACCGCCATTTTGATAATATTGAATTGGTCCGAAGATATTTCCTAACCCCAAATAATACACCACTCTAACAACAAAAAGATCGTTAACGCAAAACAAACTTAACATCTGGGAAATATCTGCGAACCGACGGAGTAGGTAAAGACTGAAAATATGGGTTTCTTGCAGGATATAAAATCTATATATGTATCCTGAGAATGCAACAATAAAGTTGCAAAACATCGACAATTTAAACAAAACACTTTTGTTTATTTACTCTATCATGATCCCAAATAATACACCACTTTACATAAAAACGAAAACCGTTTAGAAACTTAATATCTGAAAAATATCGGCGAACCAACGCAGTAAGTAAAGACTGAAAATATGGGTTTCATACAGGATATAGAATCTATATATGCGTCCTGAGGATGCAAAAATAAAGTTCCGAAACATCGACAATTTAAAAAAGTCTTTTGTTTCTTTACTGGATCCTAACCCCAAATAATACACCACTCTAACATAACAACAAAAGGATAGTTAACCAAAACTGTAGAAACTTAAGATCTGGAAAACATCTGCTGACCAACGGAGTAGGTAAATACTGATAATATGGGATTCATGCAGGATATAGAATTTATGTGTCCTGAGGATGCAACAATAATTTTGCGAAACATCGACTATTTAAAAATAGACTTTTGTTTTTTTACTGGATCCTAACTCTAAATAATATACCACTCTAACATAACAACAAGAGGATTGTTAACGAAAACCATTTAGAAATATAATATCTAGGAAATATATGCGAACCAACGAAGGAGGTAAAGACTGATAATATGGGTTCCATGCAGGATATAGGATCTATATATGTGTCCTGAGCATGGAACAATTAATTTGCGAAACGTCGACAATTTAAGAAAAGACTTGTTTTTTTTACTGGATCTTAACCCCAAATAATTTACCACTCTAACAATTTTTTTAACATTGTTCTGCCATTTTGGATTTTTACAAAAATATTACCAGGTTATTCTCATATAAACCTTAATTTTTGGTCAAAATTTAAAGTCAATCGAGTAAGTAGTTTTTTTAGGCTATGTCGCGAATTCACAGACAGACTGACGGAATTGATAGAACATATTTTTTGGCATTTAGGGACACTAAAACGTGAAGATATAAAAAACCTGAGAGAGAGAGAGATTTTTTCACGATTAAAAAAATTTTATTTGGCCGTAATTTTGTTCCACCATCTTGAAATAGTAACACAGTTTTACTAGTTGAGCCCTATACCACAATTAGTTGTTGCGCACAATTCGAAATCAATCCATTAAGCAGTTTTTCAGGCCGAATTTTTAAATATTTTATTAAGCCGCCATTTTGTTCCGACATCTGGGATTCGTACCAAAATGTTATTAGTTGATTCCAACATAATGTTTTTTGCATAATTTGAGATACATTGGATGAGTAGTTTTTTATTGATAATTTTTTTAACATTTCACTAGCCTGCCATTTTGTTTCACCATATTGGATTTTTCCCAAATTGTTACCAGGTCGTCCCCATATGACCCTTAATTTTTGACCAAAATTTGAAGTCAATTGGTTATGTAGTTTTTTAACTACTCGCAAACATGCAGACAGACAGACAGACCCACCGAATTGAGAAAACATGTTTTTCGTCATCTAGGGACCCTGAAACGTGAAAATCTGAAAAAATCTCGGAGAGTGATTTTTTCACGATTGTAATAATTTACTTTTACGAAGGAAGTAAAAATTAGTGGTCGTATTCGATCCGCTATACGAGTATCCAGAAACTCACTCGACAAACATTGAGGGGTGATTCTCCAACAAAAGGAAAATAGGTAATTTTCTATAAACATTGATCTAAAAATGATTCCCTACCGAAATAGAAGGTGCGAAAATTATATTGAATACGGTTTTACAAATTATATGTTCTATAAATTTTGGAGTTAAGACAGGTGTTGCTATGCGCAACCCCACAAAGATAAAACGATTTAAACACTCTTGTGTGCATGGTACATTGAAAGAAAGTAAGTGTAGGTAATCTCTCTTCTGTTTTCTAAAGTGCATAAACAATATTCATTAAGTAATTGTTCTTTTCAATGGTGGATGTGATAGACTCCCTTTTCTTCGAAATACAAATATCTGTAGCGTAATGCAAGTGACAAGATTTCTCTATATAATTTAAAATCATCAGCAAAAAGTCTCATTTCAGAACTAGAGTCTTCAGTTGTTTCTTCATTGGACCCCTTGTGCATCCTCCTTGGGAACGTGGGTCAATCTAGACCTTCAGGAACCTATTTTTATAGAATAGATGATGTAAACTAGAGGGAATTTCGGCAAGCTGACTATGGCAATGTCTTCTAAGGTGGATTCTCTGATTAATAAGTTAGCAGGGTATAAGTAAATATGTTACTGTCGTGTCAGTATCCAGTCAGATTTCCTGAAGCCCTTCTCGATATTGATAGGTAGGTTATTTTCGTCTTCTTGCTGGGATATCTCAGTATCTGGCTAACAAATTCGCAGCTCTTAGTTAGATTCCAAGTTTTTTTCGCCGAGAAATATTAGTACAACCTGGAAAATTATACTTAAAATTAGAGCACTAACTTAAATAGTTTAACTTGTTGATGACGTTAGTTTACAAAATTTAACATTTTCTACATAGCTCTGGATAAAATTCTTATTTTATTCAGTTACGTCCTACTAATATAAAACTGTAGCTAAAAAAAATCCATCACGTCGCATTTAGACTATTAGTGTGAGTTTTTTGAACCGCCCGCGCTGACTACCTGTTTAAAGCTTAATATTGTTATGATCTCCTTTTTTTGTCCTACACACATTTTACATATTTTGAGTATTTAGGGTAGGAGCAAGGAGAATAAATATAGAATTTACGATGTATACTTAGTGGTTGTCAGGCCCTTGTGATTCAGTAAATAAGTTGTCCGTTTGGGGATCGCGATATAATTATTGAAAAACTATCATGATGCTATAGAAGTCATGTGTATCACACATATCTCTTGAGATATATTTCCTTCACTCACACCTAGATTTTTTCCTGAAAACTTTAGCAGTATCAGTAATGTGTAGGATGAGCGTTTTTACCAAAACCTCAAACTGTCTGAAGATTAATACACAATGATATTCAAGACAAATGTATGTTATGAGACGACTGCAGGTCCGTTTTAAAAGGGACTAATCCAGAAGAGTAGAATTTTATTAATGGTTTTTAATATTTGTTTTGTTTGGCAAATTATTATTTTAAATTATGAATTTATTAAAAATGCGATATGGCAGATTTTTTAAATAATTTTATTGTATGTCATCATCATCATCAACAGCCTTTTCATCCACTGCTGGATTTAGCCCTACCTCTCACATATACCTATGCTGTGTGTCTTAGCTGTAATTTACAAAGGTATACGGGACCTACAGTCTATCGTCGAATCCGAACGACGCTATTTGAGAGGTGATTTTAGCGTATTACTGATGGAGCGCGCAACCACCAACCCTTCAGAAGGCGAGCGCATTATGTATTCTTAACAAAGTCTGCCTCAGCTCGGAATCGAGCCGGAATGGGGCCGAACCGCAAACACACAGCCATCGGCGTCACGCTCGCCTCTGGCACTCCATAATTTATTTTAAAAGAAATTATATATTTTAATGAATGTCCATAATTCGTGTAAACCAGTGCATTAATGATCTCTGCATCTTGGTCTGGAGTTGAAATTCATTTGTATGTGAATTATTACTAAATACTTCTTATGCATTTCTAAACATTTACACATTCCACTCTTTGTTTGTAAATGCCTTTAAAATCCCCGTGTTTTGGTAATTAGTGTATATAAACCTACTCTGTTCCTAAAATTCAAAAACCAGAAAACTTAAAATTAGAAAGCTCCGTTTACTAACAGTGTATTAACACTACTCTTTATGAACTAACTTTCCCACCGGCTCTATAATTTAGAACACGGCAGAGTACACACCTATTCGTTTACCATCGTTCGCTCTCTAGTGTTGCATTCAGTAAAGGTCAATTAAAACTGTATGCAGTGTTTCGTGAAAATTTGAATGCAACTGCAAATAAAAATAGGGTCAAAGAGGAATCTCATTTTCAGTTTTGCGTTGAATATATTCAGTGCTACGCGGAATGGAATAAATTTAACATACAATAGAGATTGCAGTGTAATTATTTTTTTAAATTAAGAATTGTAAGTTTTTAATTCAAGAAAAATATATTCTTTAATACATTTAACATCGCATGCCGCGATATGAGTTTTTGATAAAATAGGATATACGGTTAAAAATAAAAGAGAGAAATATCAACATAAAAAAGTTAGTTATACTATTTATTAAGAAAGCAAATAACCCGCACGATTCGTTTTAATATTTGGTGCTACTACCTTAAAAAAGTAGTAAATCAAATTAAAAAAAAAAATGTTTAAACACATATTTTTTCACAATCTTTTAATGGATGTGTCCATCGTGTAGTGGTCTGGCTTCTTGATCTTCTCCCCTCGATCAATAATCAATCTTTCCATCTCTCTACTTTCGGCGATGTGTCCAAAATAATGAAGGATATTCGATGTTTGCTTCGTCAAGCATAGATTTATTTGTACAATGTTCCTTCCGTTAGTTTCTGAGTATCCTTCCATATATCCACTGCTGGCTGCGTCGACTTTTTTTGACTGTCCATTTTTGTGGTCCATGGTATATGTCGCGGGGGGATAAATCAGTGCGCTTGCAAGGCACAGTTTTGTTGCGTTAGTCAGATCTCTGTCCTTCCAGATTCTGGTTCTTGCCAGGAAGTCGTCATCAAATTTCTTCTTCGCACCCTCATTTATTTGTTATAATCGATTCCAAATAATTGAAAATTTCCATGGTGGTTACTTTCCGTTGATTATAGCCCTATCTACCATTATTAACTTGGTTTTACCGATATTAATTTTTAGTCCAACTCAGTCTTTGTATTACTTGTTTCATTGCTCCATCTTTTTTATGTAAGCCAAATAAGGTGTTTTCTTGCTCCACTGATGCACTACTTTTCGTAGAACATAGAAGGCAAATATTATTAAATATATACTTTGTCCGTGAATACGTTGGCTAGAATAATGAATATTAGACAAGACTATTGTTCAACGGTTAATCTAGAATTGTTTTCTGTTTTCTAATAGGTGAAATTGGGTATATAAATGGCCAGGGAGATGATAGGTCTAGTGTTTTGTAGTAAATTCTTTCTGTCCGACTTGAATTGTCTTTATTATTTTGGTTTCACAATGTTTCGAATGGTAACTATTTTCAAATGTTTTCAAGTGTAAATTAAATGATAATTCTAGAGCTACGAGCTTATATACTAGTCGTCGGCGGTGATCTCTCCGCCCCTGAAACGAATAAGTTTTAGGAGGTCAGTTTGAACTAGAAGCAGCTTCCATATGTATGGAATATCGACGCAAGGCTTAGTGAAAATGCTTTGATTCCTTTCTATGAAAACTGCTTCGATACACTTTCGTTTTCTCCAGTGCTGCTCCCTATGCAAAATTTGTGCCTCTTGACGTTTTTTTATTTTTGAGTATGATTAAAATGCTCCTTGACTCTTATACTAAAAGGGCGTTTTGTCTCTCCTCTGTACGATTCACCACATTCATGCTGGATTTGTAAATACATTCTTTTTTCTTGTCGATATCCTTTTTTCCAGATTTAAAAGCGGTTTTGATGTTGAAATCCCTGTCTATTCTCCAGTTCTTTTCAGATGTTCTCTTAATACATGATATTGTGAGAAATGGTGAGAAAACTATGATGATCATTTTGTAATTTTGATACCTATGAACCATTCAAGTCCCACAGAACGAATTTAGTAAACATTTTGCGTGGTTTGCCACCTTCAAACAAACGTTCGAAGCCCTGTACGGAGCCAATATCAGCTAAAAATTCCAAAGAAGGATAAAGTTGATTAAAGAAATAACCATATTTTCGATTTCTGCAATGACAATATAATCCCACTAGCTTTTAGACTTAAAGCGCCAATTCCAGGAGATAGGGTAAGATGTATTTTAGATAATACCAGCAAACTCACAAATAACTACGCTAGTGGAAGAAATCTAGACCAAATCGATGCAAACATGAAAAACTCAAGGATTATACCTTATTACGGGCCAATTTTCCAAAAAAATCCTGCAAAAGACTACAAGAACAGTTGCACACCAAACACCAACACAAACTGCGTAAGCTTCGATATCTCGCCAACAGACAAAAGATGCTTGAAAGACCATAATCGACGCATCTCAAAGAATGCTATCAGAGACACAAGTAGCACCAAAACGAATCTCAGTTTTGGAAATAATTGCAGTTTTCGAAAATCATCAACATCCCTCAGCATGAAGGAACGGCATAAAATATGGACCGTTTTGGACAAAAAGACAAACACATCAGATAATATATCCAAATAAGAAAAAACTACACTTAAGCGTCTCCAGGAAGACAATTCGATAAATATTCTTCCTGCAGACAAGGGAATGCTAAGTCTTGACGAAATGAAACTACAGAATACTACCGAAGTATTCCGCAAGTGAAATCAAGAGTAAGGTATACAGGACATTGAAGAAATATAGTGACTAAATTACAGCAAGCCTCTATGATTTGCCAAAGATCAATAAGATATTACAACATGCCTCTAAGACCAATTACTAGTTCCAGGGACTTTGGCCAAATATTTGTTAGAGATTACTCAACTTTACAAAGTAAGACGAATTTATTTTGCTCAGAATTCGAACCATTTTGTTAATATACTCGACGACATCACGTTAGGGCAAGAAGACAGATTTGTTAGTTTTGATGTAGAAAGCCTATATATAAATGTTTGGATATTTGAATTAGTAGACATAATTAGGCAAAAGTTGAAAGAAGATGGAATACTTTTTGAACGAACGTCGTTCAAGTGATGGAACTATTGAAATGTTGTGCCTCTAACTTCTACTTTCAAGTGAAAGATACGTTTTACTTACAAGTTGATAGTCTTGCGATGAAGTCATCTTACTCTCCAGTGGTAGCCAATATTTATATGGTTTGGTTCGAACAGTATGCAATAAATATTGCTCAAATCAAGCCTAAAGTTTGGCTTAGGTATGGGGATGATACTTTTGTTATTTGGACTGCAATCGAGAATCATTTGACAGACATTTTCAAACATTTAAATAGCATAAGAACATGTTTTAAGTTTACAATGAAGAAAGAGGAAAGTTTTTCTTTGCATTTTCTTGACGATCTTTGAACTATAGTGTACCGGAAACCCACTGCCACTGGACAATATCCCAATTAGGGTTCTAACCATTCTTGCAGTAACAAAAAGGGCATCATAAGAACGCTTTACAACAGAACTGTAACAACTTGTAATAATAGGATGGAACTTTAGCCAGAAACTGAAAACATACAAAATTATCTGTTACAGAATGGTTACACTGAAAGTAATATAATATCAAAATTGCAAAATTATCTTCATACGACGAAAACATTCCGATCTGCAAGAAACATCATCGTTCCTCATAATACCCTAAAGGTGAACCTAGAAATAGTTCACTCAGTTGATAGTAGTGTGGATAGAGTGTCCTGTGAATTGGATATAAGCAGAAATGTTAGTGACATGGTTTCTAATGTAGTTAATATTGACGCTGATGTTACGCCTCATGAATATTCTTTTTTATATCCGCGCCTATCCCAATGGGAACTGGAATAAATTCAGGAAATAATATACTAACTCGCTTAAATAGCGAATGTCAGAATAAGTCTGTTAAACAAAGATCTGTACTCAGGTCCGGGTCGGTAAGATTCTGCCATCAAAACATACAATGTTTGTCCAATTAAGTTTCTCCACTGACTGTTAAACTACAAAATAATCCTTGTGACTTTTTGTTGCTTACTGAACACTGGCAAACAGATACTTCTAACAGAGCAAGGAGTGTCACAGGGCTCGGGTCTTGGGCTATTGCTCTACCTAATTTGTTCTAATGATTTGATTTCTATTTGGAGCAAACTTCATCACTGTAACAGTTGGGTTATATGCCGACGATACCAATATTGTTGTTGTAAAGAACGATGTTCATTGACTTAAAACTAGTGCTGAGATGGTTTATAAAAACGCTATACTTTCGTCTCAAAAAAAATGTCTAAATCTTAGCGAAAACAAAACTAAGTTTATTATGTTTTCAAGCAATAAGCAAAACCACTTGCACAATTTGCAAATTGACAATACTTTTCTCATAGAGTGTTTTTATTGCAGAAGTATGCAATTTGAATTATATTCTTTCATACAGAAAGAGATGTACAATTTTAACTGTTGCAGGAATTTACATTTTAAAACTTTCTATGTTTGTTTATCACAATAAGGACCTCTTCCAATTAAACCGCACTTTACATGTTATAATACTACAAATAAAGAATTATTATTGCCTGCTTCTCATAAGACAACCGGGTGTAGTGGTTCGAGGCTAAAATTTTGCATAGGGAGCAGCGCTGATGAAAACCAAAATTTATTATTCAGATTTCATGGAAAGGAATCTTAGGCATTTTCAGTAAATGTAGCATCGATATTCCAAATATATGGAAGCCGGTTTTTGCTCAAACAGTCCTCCTAAAACTTCACGGTTCAGGTAACCAGGAGAGGATACTTCGCGCATCACAGCACACGACTAGTATATAAGCTCGTAACTTTAGAATTAGCATTTAGTACACACTTGAAAACGATTGGAGATAATCACAACTCCAAACCTTATGACGCCAAATAATAAAGACAAGTGCAATAGAACGAGCTTAGTGACCATTTTACGTTATCTACCTTCTTCAAATAATGGTCCAGTGATTGTTTTGGAACAGTAGTAGTGTTGGGGTGGGATTAATTTAGAGGCACGTAAGTCGGTCATTTAGGTACTTATAGCACAAAGGCACGTAAGAGACAATCACGAAGACCATGTCTTTGCCATTTGCGTCATGGGATAGGGAATGCTTATATACTTATACAGGTAGGTATTATTACCACTGTTTCGCTACCTAGAAGTCCTGATCTGAAGCCAATTTAACACATGATGTACTTCATACAGAGGAAAACGGTTGAAATCTGGAACCAAATTCATGAGACTTAAATATAATATAATGCCAGTTTGAATGATCGTTATGAGACAGACAGAGCAATGAATTATTCTGTGATACTAGAACGTTTTTCGTTTGCGATTAAGTTTTTTTTTATTTTAGATGTTTTCGAATTGGCATTAAAACAGAAATAATGCACAAAAACTTATGGATGATACTTGAAAGTCAAATAAGTCATAATTGGAACAAAAGAAATCTATTTAAATTAAATATATCACATTGCGAAGAAAAGAGAAGCAAATTCTATATTGAATTATTAGTAGTGGCCTGGTTTTTTTCAATTGGTAAAATTTAATCTAATTTTTTATAAATAAATTATTAATAAATCAGCTTTTATGCTGATGAAGACAAACGCTTTTTTTTGTAGATGCCATATCCGATATAAATATTCTACTATAAATATTTTACGGTCGAAATATAAAATGCACTACAATACAGGATCCATAAAATAGTTTTCTATTATAAATATAAAGCAACAACTATTTGTTCGATATTGCCCAAGAGCCAATATAAATATCGTTTTCCGAAAAGTAATATAACGAATTTTTCTCAGTAAGTGAACCGTATTATTTTAAACTTCGAATAAAAACTTTGTCTGAGTGCCTCAGAGAGGCGAGCTGCTGGATCACAGCTGCATGCTCTTAGAACAAATGGCTTTCTTAGCTGCATTTTATTGAAAATAGATACATACGTTTTTCTGGCTTCGAGTTTTTCTTTGAGAAATTTATAAATCCTACTAATTTAGCAATTAGTTTGTATATTTATTTTATTAACAGTTAGCAAAGCTACCTTTAAAATAGTTTATAAACTGGATAGATATATATTCCTTTCTCTAAATACAATATAATCAAATTGGCTTGCATTATACATAATTGTAAATATACACATTTAAAACACGTGCACGTTGTTGCACGTGAAAATCAAAGTATGTAAATGAAGAAGGGTATATAATAATTACGAACGTTTAGACCTTGTTTTTCCGACGTTTCACTTGCTATTGCTTGAGGCATCTTCAGACATCTTCCCTGCACTAGATTAAAACACTGAATTCAGTATTTTGAGCTATTTAGCAGAATTATTTTGAATCGCTTACATGACAGTTTTCTACAGATTCCCCACTCACTGAAGGTTGTTATTAAGTTCAATTATTACTGCACAAATATGAAACCTTTCTAATTTTAAATTTAAAATTTAGATAGAGGTGTCTAAATATTTCCCCGTACGAACTTTTTTTTATTTTATTTTTTTTTTGGAATGAATAAGTAAAATTTGTATCATAATATCTCGATATATATGAGAAAATTTAATTTCTTACAATCGATAGATTATTGACATTTTTCTTAAGCAAAAAGCACCAGATAAAAGAAATAATTTTATGGCCTTACTTTTTTTCGAGAAATATGTGTTTCTCCCCACACATACAAAAGCCTTTAAGCCTTCTCTGATATTTATGGCAGTGCTATTTTACTTTCGCGAAAAGATATTACACTTCTTATGTATTTTGATTATATTGCTCGACAGTCCTTGGCGGTTCCTGTGCGTCGTAGACATGAATCGATAAAACGTGTTGTCTTGAAGATATTTGAATTTATTGCTTTTGAAACTGATATTTAGAGCTAACAAGAATTGTACGAGTGTAGGTTACATTTTACACAGACATAAATTATTAAAAAAACAACAAAAAACTCGACTGCTTAGAACTAGTGTATTAATAGAGGAATAGAAACCCCAAAATATATTAAAATAAGCGACACTTTGTGATGCGGAGACACATGTAATCACTGGACTGTATTTTTGGTGTATAAAATAGTTAATCTGAGTTAAAGACAAACGCACAAAAAAGGGTATGGTAGTTTTACCTTAAATTGTACTGTTTGTCCAATTGGCAGGCACCTTCTTTTGTAGTGGCAGGTCTTTCTTGTTCACTTATCCTTTTGGTATTTGGTACATCGATAAATATTAAGTAACGGATATGATATAAAAGATACATCATTTATGCCCAAATAGCAAAAAACAAATATTTCGAGAAAATAAATGAATAGAAATAAACATAACAAAAATTGGGAGTTTCCTTAACACTTTGCTTTATATAGCTGCCCGGTATCCCGTGTAAAAATAAAATTACTTCTGAACCCCCGTATACTGAAGAAAGCATTTACCTCGATGTCATATTTGCGTCACTAAACTCTTTATTATTCTTATTACAATTACGTTCATTTGATAAATGAAATTTGGGATCAAATTTATGTTAGAATTAGAATGTTAAAATTTGGGCAGGGTTCATACATTTATTCCAGTTTTCGATCTATTTTTGCCGCCCCTAAAAGCATCTGAGAAGATATTTAAAAATTGTTAAAATAGTTATCCTGACTTCGCATCAGTAAGGCACACCTTCAAAAAAGGCAGTATTCTATAAAAACGAGAATCCAATTCTTTTAATCTTAGGTAAAAAAAAGTAAATCTGTGGAGCTTTTGGTCTTTCCAATCATTTTTGTCTTAGGAGGTACCGGTAGGCAGGTACGAAAGCTCAAAACCAAGCAAAAAAAAAGTCATGCTTCTTTCCCACACGATTATCCATTTATGTGTTACAGGGCAGAACGTAAGTTGCTTATATTTGGGACACCCTGTATTCTATATTAGTATATATGTTTAGAATCGTATTTGATTCCTATCATAATATCTATTTTTTTTTTGGCATACTACCATTTTAATTTTGTAGTCAAACCAAGCAAAGAACACTCGCGCGATACAAGCAAAACTTTTGATGCCTCACTCATGAAAATCGGTGTAGGCGTTAGGCCTGTAGGTAGTGACAAACAATAGAATATACTTAGATGCATGATTGTTAAACACATTACCCTCGTTTGCATAAGCGGTCTGGTAAAAAGAAGGCATTTTGGTCTAAAAAGATGATAGTGACTCATTAGAGCCACAGCAGCAAGACCTCCTGTACATCCTCTATGGAAACATCAGTCATGTTAGGCCGTCAACCAGCCTATTCCTACGAAATAATTGATAACGTTGCCTAGTTCCCCGCTCTTCTAGAATGGATTATTTCATTGAAATAATCAGTATTATATTTAATCACAGCATTCAATTTGAGACGTTGTGGCACTAGCAAGAAACCCTAACTAGTCTGAGACCCTAACACAACCAGTAACACATTTCATTGGAAATGAATTAGGTTTAGATATATAGATAGTCGATTAGGTAATCTACTTGTAAAGTCCTTCGATGAAGTAGTCATACATGTAATTTTAAACTTAGCTTAGAATTATTCTTTTGTCTTACAGATTAAACTTTTAAGATCAAACGATAATAGAAATCTGTTAGGAATGAGAAAAATTAAACTCTCTTAAACACTCTCTAAGGTTTAAGACCTCACGTGCACATATTGGGTTTAAATAAACAGATATCTTCTCTGAGTAGAATTTTATGAAATGGTTAAATATAAGCTATGAGACTACCCTACAAGTCTCAGGGCACGATGCTGTAATACTCCTTTTAGAAGCTTGATATAACCCTCATTAAACTAAGTAAGATTTATAAGTCTGCTTGTATGCTTAGAGAATTTTAATATAGGTAATAGATAATAATTTCTATTGGCTCTCGGGCTATAAGGATAACTTTTATTTCTATGAGTAATCTGCACAAGTATGTCTTCTTTAACCCTAAGGATACAGTCGATAAAAATAAATATAAAAAATTGAGATGATTGCTGAGATATGTTAAATAAAAAGATGTGACCGTGGAAGCATATAACTTCTAAAAAAATGTAAAACTGTTTTATCAGTTATAAACCGCGTCATTATACGTTTTTGATATAAGAAAAATGTGCGTATAATCTGAATTTAGGACAATATGCTCTAAATATTTTAAGGGTCGGTAATTTTCTTATAAACACTTCGGTGTAGTTTTTTGAAAACCCATTAACTACGAAATGCAATAGTAATTGTCAACTAAACATGTTCCATTATAAATTAGTGCGCTGTTTCTGTTCCAACGCCTTGAAATTAACACGTAGTTAAGAGCAAATGTTGCGCTGCGAATCAGCAGTCGTGGAAGACCATATTGTCTTGAATTCTGCATGAAAATACAAATGGAATATAGCCACTTTGCAAACTTACTTGGAATACAGCTTTATTCTTAGCATATATGCTGATCTTCTGACTCTATCTAAATTTAAACACATATAAAATGCATTTTAGGATATATGCAAAAAGCTAAGAGAAATTAAAGAAAGTTAATATATATATTTCCGACACCATGAATCTCAAACTTTTGTATTACTTTAATAAAATAAATCTTCCATATTCATTAGTTAATTAATGTACGTCCTGCGTAATTGCAGAAATATTACCGGAATATGTATCTCTTCTCCCTAAAATGTATTTTCTATTTATCTAAATGTCGACATAGATTAGTGTTATTTTGAATCATTTCAACACGCAATTGATAAATTATTTGCACATTTTGCAGTCATATTCAGTTAAAAATTGCAAGCAGCGCTCCAAAATTTAGAATTTATTATGATTAATTCATCTGTTTTAGTAGTGTGGAAGTCGTTACATATTAAATTAATATTTTAATTAGCATAAAGATAGTATATTGGCATCTTAGAATCATAGCTGCAGTAACAACGAAATATCTTGTTCATTTATCTTAATTTACTAGTGATTGTGAATAAGAAAGGTGTTTAGATATTTTACTATTTTTTTATTTATTTTCATTAACCACCTAAAATTTTCTTTTAAAATGGAAACAAGCTAAAATTATGCCTCTCGTCAAGATAGAAAACCCAATCCATTTTGGCCAGCTACGTCCAATTTTCATTATTCTATCTTTGTCATAGGCTCTCGAGAAACAAAACAATTAATCGCAAATTTTAGTTTAAAAGCACATAAGTTCTAAATTGTAAAACTAGGATCCACGTAGACGTTTCGTAAATAAAAATATTTAAAAAATGTTTTAATTTCTGTTTCTCATTTTTAGCGTTTTAAAATTACACCTGAAAATATAATGACATGACAGTGTAGATACTTACCAACCATTTCTTGGCGAGCTTTGTACATATTTTTAGTAGTTTCATAGTAGGGTATATTACTCTCGATATTACTTTAACTTGTAAAGATTTATATATTACACAATATCAACTATTTGATAATCCTGTCATAACAAACCAATCTCGATAAAATAAAATTTGAAAAATAATAAAATAAAAGTAATAATCAAACCCAAGTGACGAGACGAAACTTCAGATAGTGATAATCTTCTCTAAACAGAATATTTTTACATCAATCTTCTCAGCCTACTACCTAATACAAAATCAATAGAAACGATTGTACCCAAGTTCGAATAACGATCATTATTATTATTATAAAATGAACGAATGGAACTAACTGAATGCGGGAGGCACAAAGCAACGTTGCCACCTTATCGTCTTAAGGTTTATTTACCGCTTTACATTTGAGATACGTTAAAGTATATTTAAGTCTCTTTAAGTGCAGGAGTGGTAAAAATTTCTATTTATTAAAATAAAAATATCATACTTTTTTAAAGGAAACTTACTTAGGTTGGGAAATGTCCACCTCACGTACTGGATATTTTCAGGCACCTATCCGCCAGTAGCACGGCAGCGCTTTTTTCAAATAATTTCCTTAATTTTTTTTCGTGTATAAATTATAATAAAAATGAATAGTAAGTAGTGATAAAACCTGTGTGGATAGAGAGCTTTAATTAAATAAATTAAATAGGCCAAGTGGGAGCTGCTAGCGAAATTGGAAAAAAATCGTTTTGTGTTTTAAATAAATAGTTAATGAAAGTTTTTCTTTACGAAACTTCTTTCTGTTGTAAAATACTCAAGAATAAATAACCGCCATATCTATTGAATAAAAGAACTGATTTTCTGTTATATTAATATGTTTCATGTCATCAATATTTCACATTTAACATTAGAAACAGTTTAGTATATTTTTTTCGCCTCTATTGTATATTATTCTATTTTTTCTCCTCTTCTGATACGCTCATTTTTCATACTGACTATTTAGTTTCTTTACATGCATGCATGTAATAAATAATTTGTGAATGATTGTTACTTTTTTAGCACTAAGCTTCCAAATTCGAATCTGATTAAAAAATTTGTATCATAGTTTTTTTTATATTTGGTGTATTTTTTAACCGGTTAAACTCCTAAACGATAAAACGGATGACCCAAATTTGTAGTGAAGTTTTTGAAGGTGACTATTTTCGTAACATGAAGGGATTTTAAGACGAGTTTTTCGCGAATCTGTTGCAAATCTTATTGGGAATAAACCACAAAGCAAAAATCTTGTTTATGATAAGAAAATGTTGTACATGTAGTGTGTAGGGTCAGAGCGCGGAAAATTTTAAAATGTTCAGTTCCTCGGGAAATTCACAAAAAACAATTTAATTTTTTGTTTGCTACATTAATTGCAATCATTATTAAAATTTGCAAAAAGAAATCGATAATTTTATTAAATTTTGATTTTTTTAATAAAATATCGATTTTTAAAAATTTATTTACCTATAGCTTTTTGATGTATTCCCTATAATTAAGTTTTTCAGTAAATTACCACTTTGCCTTTATTTTTGTATGGTCTATAGTACTTACAATTTCATATAATATACAGAAATTAATTTAAGATTAGTTTTTTGCGCATATTTCACCGCCCTTTATCATTGAAACCAGTTTGATTAGAGACAGAACATGCAACATAATATCAATTGCTCCGAAAATGTACAAAAAACAATCTAATTTTTTGTCTCTACGTTAAAACAATCCTTATGAAATTGCGAAAACCAATTTCCGTAATTTTATTGAATTATGATGTGTTTAATGAAAGTGGAAAGAAAAAGACAATCACTTTTTGAAAAGAGGATTTTTCTGCGATTGGATTAAAAATAAGCTCAAAAAATAAATATTACTAAGAAAAATACTCGTTAATCAATTATTTACTTTTATCAAGTGTGCCGGATATCCATGCTGGATATTGAGTAAGATTTTTAATTGTGACAGTTGGTTGATCAAGATTACTTACGTTGGATCTATTTATGCGTCATGTCACGTAAAGTCTGCCCAGCCTATCTCTGTTGATGAAAATAATGCACGCCTATGCGCCTAACGCTCGGAACAGCATTTTTTATACAGTTTTCTGCTGTTTCTCTTCAGATATCGTCAACAAAGTTAGGCATGCAACTCTGTGTCTTTGGCTAACAAATAGTTCAGAGTATTAAACAAAAATATAACTTCAACTAACTTCACTAACGCTGTAAAATGTAAAAGCACAATATTCAAGTTTACTGTAGTTGTTCAAAGTGCATTCCTCCTTGTTCACGACACATTTCCGCTCGTTCGGTTGCTTATCTCAATACGTTGTGCAGCATTTGAGGCATAATACTTCTAAATACACGTACAATCCTTTCTTCTAAGATTTCAAGAGTGGCTGGGACTGTTACATATACTCTTTCTTTAACATATCCCCAAATAAAGAAATCGAAAACAGTGACATCCGGTGAACGGGCGGGCCACCGTATTGGGCCATTGGTTGCAATAACTGTATTATTAAAATGTTCAGTTAAATAATTAAGAACTTCTCTGGTATTGTGAGGCGGTGCTCCATCTTGCTGGAAGTAAATTCGGCGTAAAACTTCTAAAGGTAGATCATTAAGATGTTGCTCAATTTCATTTTGGAGAAGTGCCTAACCCCTGTTAATTGGCCGTGAAATAAAACTGGCCCAGTTATTCTGTTACCAAGGCCACCAGCCCAGACATTGACACCAAACCTTTCTTGAAAATATCCTACTCTCATTTCATGTTGATTTTGTTGGGCCCAGTAACGAGTGTTTTACTTGTTAAACATACTATTAATAGTAAATCTGGATTCGTCAGAAAATAAGATAAAGTTGATAAAATTTGGGTCAATTCTAAAATTTTGGAGCAACCAATCACAAAACGACACCCGTCTATCGCTATCGTCAGGATACAAATGTTGGTGTAACTGGTACTTAAAAGCTCGATATCCGTGTTTCTTTAGTATTTTTTTAGCTGATTCATGACTTAAACCCAGTTCGTGATTACTTTTTCTTTAAGAAACAGTTTTATCAACTTCAACCATAGCAGGAACGTTAATCTCCATTTCTTCATTTATAGTAAATCTGCCTTCCGCAACTTGATTTCCTTCTTGATGCCTAAAACGATTCTCGAGATATGGAAAATACTGATGGACTGGATGTTGCTGGTCGGGGTATCTCTGAGCATACAACTCAGCAGCATTCCTTGAATTTTTATGTCATTCTCTAAATACTAATAACATATCGACTTTTTCACTTTGAGTATACATTATTTTGACTTTGGAAAACAGGAAAATTAGGAAATCTTATATCTACTCAGAAAGAATATGTAATTGTCACTGTCAAAACAAAAAATCCCACTTAATATCCAGCATGGCTATCCATAGCACACTTGATAAAAGTAAAAAATTGATTATCGAGTATTTCGCAAAAAGTTAGTAAAAAAATCCTCTTTTCAAAAAGTGCTTGTCTAAAAAAAAAATAGACACAAAAATTTGATTTTATCAACTTCTCTTGTTCCTAGCTATTAGTCTGATAGTCACTAAAACTTAGCGATTGTATTATTCTGTCATCATTTTAGGTCCTTAGAGTAATTTGCGTCCGGTCATGGCCACCTAGATGAAATTTTAAAAATTGCTATAAAAAATCAAGTAGGTGTAAAAAGTTTTTAAAATGTCACATTCTGATTCAGAATTGTCTCAAGAATCCAAAAGTGTATAAATATACAGAGTGTTCTTTTTAAAAAATCAAAACTGGAGTCATTTCCGGTGAAACCGGAAAGTGAAAAATATGCGAAAACTCTCCTCTTTATGTGCCATTTACCTATACCAAATTTCGTTTTGAATCATCAAATACTTTAAAAGTTATGGCCTGTCTAATAGATTCGTTGACATCCGGTATGTTATATCAGTTATGAAGTTCACAGTCATAGAAATTGCAGGGATAATATGCAAAAAACCTTAATATCTCTTTGCATTACTTCACTTTTAAAAAATCTACTAAGAATTTTGATAATCCATTCCATCTGTTCAGTAATTCATTTAGCGTTAAGTTTTTACTTTCTAAAAAGCATGTAGGACGTAAGTATTCATTTGTTCTTTTATTAAAATAATAGTGGCAAAAATGACCGTGAAAAATTCAAGGAAAAACTTAGGACAAATAAATGGTTGGCAAGTTGCCACATTGTACGTCACCCTAATGCTGAGCTTAATCACAGTCAGCGAGGTAGCAAAGTGCAATAAATTTCTTAATAAACCTTGAAGTTGTTTTGAGCACCTGAAATTTGCCATTTTTATTACGAACGGTCATTTATAAAATGTTTTTCCATATTTTTCTGCATTTATTTAGGTTAAATTATATTTCGTGTAATTAATGGTATACGATAAATCTTTACATCATTAAAACAAATCGTGGAAAGTGTTATTGAATACTATCGGCAATTATAAAGAAGAACAAGTAGCGACATTTTTTTTATTACCTCATGTGTTATTAGTGATGTCTCGAATCTAACACAATATTACAAGAATACAAGAAACAAGAATAATTGATATTGCAGTAATATATAGTGTGGCATAGATACAAATTTTAAATTTGCCGCACTTCAATAGCAGATTAAACCTCGCAATCAACTTTCGTATGTTTCGTAATTGACAATTACAAGATGGTGGTTAGGCGCCATATTAAAGACGAAACTGGAAAGGGGGTTACACCTTTTGAACGGAGTCTTCAGCCTTAATTCAACCCCAACATTTTCAGAACTCAAGTCAATTATACCTTTTTCTTAATTGAAACGTTCTTATGATCGAGGGTGCTGAGTACTGTACTATTCTATTTACAATATATATATATATATATATATATATATATATATATATATATATATATATATATATATATATATATATTTATAAATAGGGGTTCATGTATTGTGATCTTGGAAACTAGCAATTTTAGAAAAACCGCTGTAACTTTTTTAAATAAAATTTAAATTCAGTAAAAACGTTCTTAGAGCATTTTTTTCTGTAGAATTTCTGTATACTCAAGATTTTGATTTTTTCCCGTATTAGGTTGATTTTTTTAAGAGCTTTTCAACGATGTACAGTAATACCAAAAAGTAATAATTTTTGTCCTCTGAATTGAAAAAAATACGATTTTTTTAAGAAGTTTAGTAGGCCATGAATGAATTACTTCTTGGACATGGAAACTGTTTTTAATTTAATCTAGTAGTCTTACTTATTCTAAATAAAACAAACAAGATAAGTCTGTCAAGTGTTTTCAACGTATTTGACAAGTTTAGTAAGAAAGTGTTATTCTGAATAATTTTTAATTAAAAATAATTGTAATTTCTTATCAAAATGGCTATAAGCTATTCAAATGAAGAGAAGTTAGATATGCTGGAAGCCTGTAAACAGAAATAGTGATGAAGCAGTCAGACGTAACGAAGAAGGATTTCCTGAAAGGACTCTACCAATAAGCGATTTTTTAGAACTCTGATCGTAAATTGGTTAAACTACGGTAGTTTTTCTCAAAACAAGCTTAACAGTTACAATGGGGACAACGAAGAACGTCACGGCTGAGTACGTTGGTAATAACCCCACAACGTCAGATAGGAAAACGGAAAGAGCAATAGATACTCCAAAATCGAGCGAACACCGAATTTTAACAAAAAACAAATATCACCTGTACAAACTCTGATAGAACTTGACCTTGTTAATAAATAATTCTTTAGACAACGAGTCAACATTCACGAATTGCGGTATTTTAAATAAACACAACACTCATTATTGGGCAGTCAACAATCCACAATAAGTGGAAGAGAGAAGATTCCAAAAACAATTTAAGTTTAATGTATACTTAGTATGAAACTAAAGGTAAACTAAATTCCTCAATAACGTAAATACTTGATTTGTCATATTTGTTTCGTAATTGCAGGGAATCATTTGATAGGGCCATTTATCTATGAATTCAACTTAAATCGGAACAGATATCTTAAACTATTACGCGAGAGAATAATACCAGCTCTTAGAAATCAGATACCACCAAATGAGTTTAACCAAATGTGGTTTCAACAAGATGGTTGTCCTGCACATAGTACAAGCGCAGTTAGATAATTTTTAACAAAGATTTTTTAAGAACGTATACTTTGTAATAATGTACCCTTGCTTTGGTCAGGAAGATCGCCAAATCTTACGCAGCTCGATTTTTAATTTTGGGGTCATACTAAAAATGAGATGTGTGAGTTTATTCCTCCTGAAAATCGTCAAATATTGAGCTGCTATAAACCGTAACACCCTTTCACGAATAACATCAGCCGTGTTTAAAAGACGCGAAGAATTTAAGTGTTTGTCTATCTCTCATAGTTTCGCAGATCCCAATACATGCACCCCCAATCTGGGACAGACTGTATATGGCCATGGTAATAGATACTTTTGCAATTAGTTAAACTTTTGCTAACCTTATCAGTGATCTATTTCCACGTGTTGTTCAACCCCTTGGATCAATATGTAAAAATTCCTGATGCAATCGCAGGCAAAGTACAATACAATAATTCACATTTGATCTTATTTAAACCTAAAAAACTATGATTTTCCAGACGGCTCCCCCCGTAGGTGATGCGTATCGGTTTTGAATAACAAATGCTTATTTATTTTTTTCATATAAATATTTCACGTTTCTATATATCACGTGTAAGAATTTCTATATATAAACCATTTTTTCTATAAATTCGCATGGCTCGACATAGTAGTCTTATTTCGAATAATGCGCGACCTTGGGCTGTAATCAGTCGGTATAAACCGGGTAGGAAATTGCAAGGCTGCAGCAAATTTACACTTGAACTTATGGGGTCAGACGGATCAATAACTAAGGAGTTCTACGTTTTAGTTTCGTGAATTGTGGAATTTCTGGTATAAAATAAAAGGAATGTTCCTTCTTTACGAACAATAAAAATGCATTTGTGATAAGCTTCCTGTAATACTATGGTTAGGATATCATTATCTCGTTTGATTGAAGCACCATGTAGAATGTTCAACAAAACTTACATTCTTTTTATTTCTTTAATTTTTCGTTTTGAATGGTAGGAATCTCCAATCCTTTTCAAGCGAACTCTGAAACAAGACTGGAAATAGTTACACTTCGAAACTATGTGAATTCAAACAAACAAACAAAGACAAAGCAAGTTTATCTAATTTAGTAATTTAAGTAGTGTTTACGCTTTTATTATTACTTGTGAAATGTAAATAATTTTGTTTTATTGTTAAATTATGTTAAAGGCGGCTAGTAGCATTTTGCATATAATATTTAATAGTATTGCAAATTTTATTGTTCATTCTAGAATAATTGATTGTTAGTCTCATTATATTAACATATTATATTTTTTGTGAATTACTAGGATATCAGTTAAAAAAGGTTATTTAGAGAGTTCACATAATGACATAAAACATTAATTTTTAATATTTAAATTTACAGTTTTGTATACAATGATCACGTTTGTATTTTAAATCTGAATCTTACTGCTCAAATCATTAAATCCTTAAACATATATTCGGTATCATTTTAAATCAAGTTTTTGGTTATGCTAAATGATTTTGAGTTATCCGTGAGGAAATAAGAAATGTGTGGAGTACATACAGCAAAATTCTAACTTTATCAGATTACGGACGGAAACAAGCATATTAAATTAAAATGTATAATTTCGAATAAATAATAAAATTTTTAAAACATCATTAATCGCATCTGTATTTTAGAAAATCATTTTAAAATGTTAATAAAAACTGTTTTAAATGAAATTAAAACATCTTTTAAGAACGATAATAACTATGCTAATAAATATTAAATACAACTTTTTTACCGCTACCCATTTGTTAAACACAGGTGTTGAAAATAATTTTATTAAGAAATGAGGGTTATTACTTTTTTCATAGCTTACGTACCGTTTGTTTTCATTAATTTTAATCCTATAAATTAAAAAGGAAAGCTAACATAAAATAGATAGTAAGTCACAACAGGTATGTAGTGGTTCTTACATTTACCTTACAACTAAAATAAGTCAATCAAATTTTATGGGAAAGCTCAACTATTTGCCATAGATCGAATATTCACCCAAGTCTGGAATGCTGATTTTCCCAGTTACTGTTTTCCTCCAAAACTTATGTTTTGTAATGATTGATGGTTATTTTTTTCCTAAGAGTTCGGTTTTGGGACATCTAAGACATACCGATCAACACATTTCACAGTATATACATATATATATATATATATATATATATATATATATATATATATATATATATATATATATAAATATATATATATTTTTATATATATATATATATATATATATATATATATATATATATATATATGGGCATATATATATATCATTGAGAAGTTAAACTATAATTCGCTATATTGAGCTTTCTCTAGATATTTATTTTCTTTAAAACATGTTAGTTTTACATATAAATATATATATATATATATATATATATATATATATATATATATATATATATATATGTTAATAAGTGTCCTTATCTCTATGCTTTTCTTAAACCCACGTAAAAAGCATTGCCAGGGAGAATTTGAGTGAGAATTGGTGCTTATAAATGCGACCTGTAAAATACATAGTCACGTATTTCCTTAGACTTAAAACACATTCGCTCGAATTCTATATTTTGGTCTAAACTGTGAAATTAGAAACTTGGGCAAAAGGCCAAATCATACAGCATTGAGAACATTTTTCGCGTTTAAAAAAAACTTCCAGAAATTGTGTACGTGACGTGGATACCGTTCAATAATTTCGAAGTCATATATAACAGTGGCAGATGAAAACTGTTTTCTGCTAAGCGAACTGTGTAACAATAGAAACGTAAAGTTCCCGATGTTTATAAATCAATCATGTTTTACATTTAAAGAGGTAAAGAGAATTCTCAAATCGTGCATTTTTTTGTTATTAGAAGAAATATAGCAATATGTTAAAATTGGCAGTGTAGAACTAGAGCTGAAAAAACTTTAGTCTATCATAATTTCCAGAGAACCTGGAGAGCGAAAGATTCACATTCCAGACTTTGAATATGTCAGACATTTAAATTCAGCGTTATTAATGAGTCGTTTTAACCAACGGAATGTAGAAAGTGAATGAAGTAATAAAGAAGTAGAAATAATGCGCTGTGCTTTCAGCAAATATATATGCCCCAATCGGATTAAACTAGCTCATTTATTTCATTAATTTATATTTATTTGTCTGCTCTGAATCGCTTCTTGACTGTCACTTTCGTTTTATAATATCAACGAATAATTTTTGTATTTATCTTATTTTAAGAAATACAGAAAATATATATAAGTATATAAGATTTTTGTTCGGATTAGACATGTTATCAATAAAAATTGAACATCGGATCAACAAATTATGACATAAAATCAATAGAAACCCCGTTATTTTATAGAATTTTAGGTAAAATTCTAGGCGACTTGGTGTAGCATATATCCTATATATTCATAACAGTATTTGATATATTTAGGGTTGTACTGGCTATTTTCAACATTTTTTGCGTACTAAAATGTATTTATTAGATTTTTTGTTTTGTGTTTTCAATGACTATACTACGTACTTCATTATCTTTCTACTTGAGTGTAGACGTTTAATGAAAGAATCATGAGATGCGCCGAGAGCTATAAAGATTGCACGAAACTTAAACAGATTCGTTTTGTATGGCTCTGGCCATAAAAAGTTATGAGAAAAGGAGACACATTTTTGTTGAATAGATATTAGGATAAAGCGGTAAGGAGGAAAGCATTTTTACTAACGCTCTGTCGGTAAGTGAATATGTCTTAACAACAATTGATTTCTTTGACAGGAAACATGTCAATTGTGAGCATGATTAACAACTTTGGTCTCTGGTATGGCATATTGAAATATAAAATATTTGGAGCCATATTTTATCAAAGAAGAGCTTACTTGCTTTTTTGATAACGAAATCGAAGGTTTCTTGGAAGCTGAAAAAATCTGAATGAATTCGAAAATTTCAAAATTATAAATTACCAAGAAATGGAACTTTATTTTACATTTATTTTTGTGTCACATACAATTATTGCCCTAGTTTCTTAAATACATATTTATTTATAATCAATAAATATTATTAAACGATTATTAAGTGCATTATTAATTAATTTTAAACATGCATTTTGTTGATAATATAAATATAACAAATTTAAAAACTATTAAACATAAATGTATGGTAAGCTATATCAAGTGTGGCTAGAATTTTATGTACAATTGATAAACTCTATAAAATTGGATGTTTCAGTTATAAAAAAAAAACGTTTTTCATTAACTGAACTTCAAATTTAATTTGATACCCAATTTTTTTTTGATAACATGTATAAATTCGTCACAAAAATTAGCACAACTTTTTTTTCTTAAAATAACTGATGCACAAAGCCTGTACACTAATATCGGGATCGCCCTGGACTGTTATTCATCTAAGCAACTTATTTCTTCTCTTATAAAAGTTTTTAATCCAACTGAGTCTCTTCTTGAGGTAATTATTTCAGGCTTTGATCATAACATGATTTTAGTACTACAGATTTGGTAACAGTTTTGATGCCTAACTGTAATTGTAGCGCTTCTTATTATTTAGAATTCTGAAAGTAGTTTTTATGAAGTTTATATAAATTAAACGTATCCAACCCTAAAAACGTAGGCGATTCTATATTTTATTAGGTTTAATCATCAGGCAAATACTTCTAAAAGTAAATTAATAATTTATTGTTAGGAAATTAATCTAATATAAATCGTAATTTTATGACTGTAAGAGTCACTTCTTTTGGAGTTCTTGCACAAATAAACCTATTAATCTGTATTGGTGACTGAGCAGCACATAAACCTTTGCAGAGGCTTGTAATAGGCTACGTCTACAAAAGTTCTTTCAATCTTTACTAGTGCAATGTGCTTTTCGGTTTCTATATCGTGGTAAACTTAGAATTGCCAATATCAATAGAATATTGTTTATTTCGTTATAGAGCAATATTGCACTGTACCGTAGTAAGTATTATATTTACGCAACCCCGTGGAACACCCTTATGCAACACAGTAGCACATGAATAACAATTGCTGATTTCAGGTTGTTTGTAGAGTAATAATAAGTAATGTATTATTCAACATTTATTTGAGGTATTTTGAGTAAAATAGGCAATATACTTATCGATCCAATGGCTTGTTTTCTTAATATCAAAAAGTATGAGTATTGTGGATCTATTCCTATACCTTTCTTTTAAATAATTTAAGTTCGGTATAGTAAAGGTAGAAAATAATTTTTTATTTATATTTTCACATCTATAGGTAGTATAATTTTAACCTATTACCCATTTACTTTAAAATATGTTGTTTTCCTATAAAATGTTTTAAGTAATTATTAATTATATCCTGTTTGTTTATGTTTGTATATTATTTCATGTTGAACAGGCTTGGAAAGAGACATGTGCTTATCATGCCTTTGATCTCAGCTCTAAAAGATCTTCTTTGCGTCCCAGAGGTTTGAGGCTTAAAACGACGTTATCACATTCTAATCTTTTGCGAAGCTATAAATTATTTTCAGTTTATTCAAGAGTGTCGTTTACAACTCTCTTTGCGTTTTAGACCCCATTGCGTTCTTATTTTAAATAGATAATATGTTAATCTAAACGAGTTCTAATCTCAAGTTGTAAATTTCGTCTATATATCGAGCACTAGAATTAAAGATAGAATTGAATGTCAATTTTAATGCAATTTTGGCATTTTTTATCTAATTGGGAAAGTGCATGTTTTGAACGCGTCTCAGATTCTATTGCTTTCTTATTTTAAATAAATAATATGTTAAACTAAACGAGTTCTACTCTTGGGTTCCATATTTCGAGCAATAGCATTATAAAACGAATAAAATATTATGACAATTTTAATGTAATTTCGGTATTTTTTAGTTCATTAACAGCTCTGAATTAATCTAGATATTTTGTCACATTGCATAAAAAATTTTGTTTGGCTTTAATCTTAGAAATATTTAAAATCTATTTAGGTGATTATAAGATTAATACCTGATACTCTAGGCTAGATTACTTATATTAAGAGAGATAATATTGTATTAGAAATAAAAGAATGTTGGATATAGTTTTTCTAATTAACATATTATTTACAAAGAAAACTTCTGCGTTACAAAGCTATAAATAATCTATAGCTTCTATTAAAGGAAATCGGAAAAATTGTGAAATGAAAACCCTTACATAATTTAAGATTAAACGACTTACCTGTAAGGAAGTTCATCGTAATTATACGACTAGTCCGGTCGGCACAAAACACACAATGTAGTATGCATTTTTGGGTACTACGCGCTACTAAGTTGAAAGAAGAAAACAACCATCTATGATTTATCCTTTCCGCCGAACCTCATTATGCGTTTTATGTGATTTTGTTTTAGATCGCGATTAAATGGGCTGGGTAGTATTTTAAAATAATAATAACAGCAAGTACTAATACATTGTTTGCTTAAAAGAGGGAGTGTTTTGTGCAGACCAGACTAGTCGTATAATTACGATTGAACTTCCTTACGTGTAAGTCGTTTAATCTTAAATTATACTTCCTAGTCCTGTCCTTACAAAACACACCCTGTAGTTGTTTAAAGTATTGAAGCGATCTAAATATTCCAAAGGATAAAAAATGTGAAACTCCAATTATGTTGATTAAAACTAACATTAAAGAAATAATGCATTATTAATTTTTTACTAACACTAAAAAAGTGCAAAAAAATACCAAACAGAGAGAGAATAGTAATCAAATAGTGGAACATAATTAACTATAACATCATAATTACTAGAACTAAGGTTGTATATATAATATATAAAAAAAAGAGAGTCTACAAAATTTTGTGGATACCTAACAACTAAATAAAAGACCAAAAAAAAAAACGTAAAATAAACATAAAAAAAATTAATAAAAACAATATATTTTTAGAAAGTCGATTTATCTTTTTATTACATTGTTCAGATCAGAAAATAATACTTCGAGCCAAGGCATCAGAATCATTTCTGAGAGGTCTGTTATAGAATTAAAAAAAGATGTCCGAGTTTTTAGACCACCCAGCTGTGGATCTAATTGATTCAATATTGACCCCTGCCCTTAAAGCTGCTGAAGAGGCTGCATGACGGGTACTATATGCCGTAAACTTTGTTGTATCAACACCACCGTTATTGAGAGTCATTTTGATCCACCTAGAGACTGTCTGGGTGGAAGCTGCATGGTGTGGTTTACGATGAGTTATTATTAAGTTTAAGCAGTTACCCCTTAGTGAGCTCATTTTTTGTATATAGAATGTTCAAACTGATGCCACACATAGTTCCGGTTTTTCCATATAAAATGGAATGATCAACCTAGGCTGTTCCTTACCAGGCCCAGAAGTTTTCAATAATTCTAGAATCAAAATTTCCAACCTATCTTCTGGGCTCTTCATATTTTTTATGTTAATTTTTGAAATAGTCTGAATTCTAGGGGCTGTATAGAGGGCCAATAAGATTACTAATTTGTATGTTAGGTATTCTAGACTTTGGGATTCTAACGGGTATAACTTAGACATATAGATTAAGACCGGTTGTGGATCCCAAGTGTGGGAATATTTAGGAAAAATTGGCCGAAGTTTGAACACCCCCTTCAAAAAACGATTTATTAAATGATCGTCTGCCTTTTTGGATAAAATATTTAAGGCAGAACGAAAACAGTTTAAAGTGGAGAAACCGGGGCCATTAGAAAACTGTTCATTTGAGAATTTAATACGAATATTAGTCGAAGGATCTAATAATACAATTTTCCTCTTTTTACAGAATTTCCACCATTTTTTATAAGCAACATTGTATTGAGCTAATGTGCTTCTACTTAAGGATGATATCAGGACCTCGATTGAATTTTCTAGTAAACCTCGGGCCTCGTACGCCTTCCTGATAACAGCCTTACAACCAGGATAAGGGTCCGCCATAGGGAATGGCTGTTCCTGAAAGGATCCAATAAAAGCTCTTTACTAGGTTGTATGTAAATAGGTTCTCTGATATGTAATTTAATAAACATTGGATACCATGATTGCGATTTCCAAAGAGGTACAACTACGATTCCCTCTCCTTTAATTTTTCTCATAGAAAAGAAATCAGACCAATCCAAAGTAAAGGCATCTACTGCTCTGGAACCTGGATCTCGTTTCCATGACACATAATCTTTACATTTATGGTTTGAAACTGAGGCGAACAAATCAACCCGTGGTTCTCCAAAATGATGTTTAATTTCGATAAAATGATTATTGTTTAAACTATATTCTGTTTCAATGGGCACTGATCTAGATTCCCGGTCTGCTTCAATATTATTTTTTGATTCTATATATGAAGCAAAAATAAAAATTTTTCTACGCTCGCACCATTGCCAAATATTTCTTGATAATTTTGAAAGGTTTTCAAACCGTATACCTCTCATTTTATTCACGTATGAAATAGCGGTCGTATTATCAACCGTTAAGAGCACTGCACAATCTGTTTTTAATTTTAAAAAACATTTAAGTGCATTAAAAATAGCTAAAAGTTCTAGATAATTTATATGTCTTTTTTGGTCGTCATTATTCCAAAAACCATTGCAAGTCTCAGAACCACAAGCTGCTCCCTACCCAGTTGGAGAAGCGTCTGTATAAATTTCCATTTCATATTTTTTCGGTAACATGGATTCTTGAGCTTTAGGAATGGCATAACGCCACCACTGTAAATCTATTTTAACTTTATCCGAAACAAACATTATAGCATTGTAATTACCTTTGTGTTTCTTTAAGGCTAAATATTTGTCTCTTTCCAACAATTTAGTATAAACCCAGCCATACTTAACAGCAGGACAAATTGAAATAAGATTCCCAATTAATCTAGCAAATGTCATAATTTTGCATTTTTTCTTTTTAAAAAAACGCTCTATCATCTGGCAATGTTTTTTAATCTTTTCTTGTGGTAAAGAAATGATCAGCTTATCGGAATTAAATATATAACCTAAATATTTGCATTCCTTTGTTGGTATTGAACGGGACTTATCATAATTAATTATAAAGCCTAACTTCTTTAAAAGGTTCACAGATGCTTTAACATTTTTTAAACATTCAGAATATGTGCTGCCTACAAAAAAGAAATCATCTAAATAATTTAGTGAAATATTACTTTGTGATCTAAGCTTCTGTGCGACAGGTTCTAAAATTTTTATAAAAACAAATGGTGTGGTGCGCAGGCTAAATGGCAAACAATTAAAATCATATATTTTTCGTTGAAAGATAAATCGTAAGTATTTCCTATGGCGCTTAAATATTGGAATTAGAAAATACGCATCTTTTAAATCCAAAGTAGCCATGTATGCCGATTGAGTTATTAGATTTTTAACTGTTCGACAGTCATCAAGTTGTTGAGACAAATGAATTCAATTTTTCCCCTTTTTACGAATTCTCTGATTTTGAATCTTGTGTTTGTTGTCGTGCGCGGGAAGTTTAAACGTTTCCCAGAAAAAGTGGCTGCTGATGATGGTGTATTAGTATTGCCTTTGTATACAGCTCTAAGCTTCGCACCTGTTTCTTTAACAGATTGATATGCCTTAATCTTGTCTAGCAGCGTCTCCCCAAACAATAGGTTGTCAACTTTGAACTCCTTAGCCACTTTTTGCATATCGGGCTTTAGTTTCGGATATATTTGGGGTCTCCTGTTTATGGATATTCGAAAATGGGCGTTACAGAAAAGTTTAGCACTATCTACAAACCATGGTAAAACCTCTTTTTTTATTTGGTTATTAGTCTTACTTTCCTATAATAAGATATCTATTGCTATGCCCAAAGCACCTAAACCAGATACAATATCGTTCTGTATTTGTGTCATAAAGGAATCCTTCTTAACATTGATTGAATCTCTGGGTTCAAGCCAGGGGCACTTAAAGCTGCGCAGTTCTTTGGAATCGCCCACTTTGACGTAATCTTTGTTTTATCCTCTGACTTCATTCCTTGTAATAAATAGCTAGACCAACGCTTAGAAATTTGTTGGCCTAGAGAAATACTTTCACTAGTCGAAGCTGACGGGTCAGGCCCCAGAATTTCTGAAAAATCATCGTCCTGTACAGGCCCCTCCGAGTCCGACGACTCTAATTCTAAAATTCTTCGTAGTTTTGGTCTTATTACAGTGGTCGAAGTTTCCCATTCACTTTCACCTGCAGTATAGGTTGTTTTACAACAAAATGTTCCTTGTACTGAACAGAGGTGAGAAAAACCAACCGGTTTAAGTATACATTGCTTTTAAAATACAAGACAGTGGCGAGAAAGGCCAGTCTGTAAAAATGGCATAAAATTCATTTACCAGTTCGAAGACATTTTTAATAACATATTTATTTTATATTATTGTATTTTGTGGCAAGATGATAAAAGACCACCCTGTAGAAAAATACACATAAAGCACTTTTGTTGTCATTAATAAAGCAAAGGCGAGAAAAGCCTGCCTAGATAAAAATAATTCCATCTTTATTCAAAACATCGAAATTAATGAGACGGTTTTCATGACAAGCGAGAAAAGCTTTTCAATTAAACAACTTTTATTTAAGGTCCTATAAACCTAATTGAAAACCCATATTACAATTAATTAATATAACCATAATATTATTCTTAGACAAAAGCGAGAAAGGCCTGTCTCTGTAGACGTAATTCGATATTATTCAAAAGTCCTGTGACGAAATCATACACACAGTTTTCATGAGGAGCAAGAAAGCCCCTCAATAATTACACATTACAATTACAAAAATGCATACTACATGGTGTGTTTTGTAAGGACCGGACTAGGAAGTATAATAATATTTGAGTCACACTGTACTAAGACAAAGACGAGCTAAATCGTAATGTTACTTTTATTTGGAGGCACAGTATCAGCTTAGACGTTTTATGTACGTATTACAGTTAACATCTATGCCGTGTTACCATTAACGGGTACCAGTTTTTAGCATTTTTCAGTACCCAAAATCAAAATATTCATACATATTTTTTATTAAAAGTCATGGCTACTGTAATGTAACTATTTTTTAAAGATTATCACTACATGTATTAACTGTTCATTTAGTTTTATAAAATGTGTATATTCATCAAACTCTGACTGTTCATTTCAGAGTAGTAGAACTTTTAGTAAAAGTTCGAGTTCTAATTTTTAGGTGTAGTCGAATGTTAAAGACAAATATACGGTCTTTGAAAGACTGTAACCACCTTTGTTTATCAATGGAAAATATGGTATCTGGGTAAGTTTTGTGTGCCAAATATCTCTGTTAATGTTTAATATTTATACCTGTATTCCAGCATTTATCTTGCAATGTAAATACCCTCGAAAAGAATTTTTTTTTGATGAAACTGCAAAAAAACTTGTTCTTTTTTTAGCTCTACATCAGAGCAAACACAATAAGTCTAGGCTTTACGGTAGATTTTTATAGAACCACAACATGACAAATTGAACGAATTTTATTAAGCCAACATTTTGCTTTGCAGTTTTGGATTTATACTAAAGTTTTACCAGTTCATTCCTATATTACACTTGATTTTTGAGGTAAATAGATGAGTAGTTTTTTAGCAATAATTTTTAGCATTCTACAAGGCCACCATTGTGTTCCACCAAATTGTATTTACACATTAAAATTTTACTGTCATCCCCATATGACCCTTAATTTTTAAGTCCGAATTTTTTGCATTGACATTGTGTGGAGTGAGTTCCGAATAAAACAGGTCGTGAACGATGTTATCAATGAAAAACATTTTCTCTAGTTTATTTCACCAATGAGCAAAAAATAAGTACTCAGTTATCTATCCAAACAAAACGGTTAAATAAAATATTACTAAGAGAGATCATTTGCATAAGTAATACGAAATACATGCCTAAAGTTGTTCTCTCTAAAGATATAACTACACCCAACGAATAAATTTGATGCTGTGTAATTATAATTTAAACTGGCATACGAAGTATTTTAATTAAAGATTTCAGCTTCTACGTTAGACATTTTCTTAACATAAATTAAAGAACACTCCTTCTTTGAAACTTAAATAAGGGATACTGATGATACAGAAAGAGAGCAAAATTATATATCATACCAATTTAATTAACGGCTATGAGACTGATTTTGTTATTAACAGTAGTGTTGTAGTAACCAGTGTCAACAATTTTCTGAAAAATATATTACATGTCAGGAAAAAAAAACTTAAAAAACGTGGAAGAAAAGTGTAATATTTATTTTGATATAAGGTGTACTATCACGATTTTCGGAAAGCAGTATTTAGTTGTAAAATTCAAGTGACCCAGTTTTTTCTGCATATTAAGGTTAACAAAATTTAAAAAACCGGCAAATTTCCTTTACCCGTAACTTCCCTCGTTATGAATCTTTCTTTTTTTTACCAGTTTCTACCTATGCCACACTTGATTTTTGGGCATAATTTAAAACAAATTCAATAAGTATTTTTTACAATGACATACACTTCCATTTTGTTACATCGTGTTGAATTCATACCAGTTTATCCCTATATCACATTCAATTGAATAAGATTTTTCTTGCGTTGATTTAAAAATATATTTGGCCGTCATTTTGTTCCGGCATCTTGAGTCCGTACCACAACTTTACCAGTTTATCTCAGTAACATACTTAATGCTTGCATATATTTTGAAATTAACCTAATGAGTAGTTTGTTACGCTAATTTTTTAAAATAATTTATTAGGTCGTCATTTTGTTTATTTTAAATTCATACCAATATGTTACCAATTCATTCCTATGTAACACTTATTTTTTGTGCAAATTTTGAAGAAATTCAATAATTAATTTTTTAACGTTTCACTATGCCGCCATTTTGTTGCGGCATATTCGATTTTTACCAAAATATTACCAAGTCATCACTATAAGACCCTTACTTTTTGACTGAACTGATGAGCAGTTTTTAAGCTATGGCGCGAACTGACAGACAGAGAGACGGGCCGACGGACTTGGTAAAAATATTTTTTTCCATCTAAGGACGCTAAAACCTGAAAATATTTAAAACCTGAGAGGGTGGTCGACATTTTGTTCCCCATCTTGAGTTAGTACTACTAGTTCATCCCTGAACCTCAATTAGTTATTGCACATCATTTGAAATCAGTCCATTGACTAGTTTTTTCAGGCTGAATTTTTAAATATTAAGCCGGCATTTTATTCCGCCATCTTGGATTTGTACCAAAATTTTAGTAGTAGTTTTTTAGTAATATTTTTTTTAACATTTCACTAGGTCGCCATTTTGATTTGCCATACTGGATTTTTACAAAAATGTTACCATGTCATCCCCATATGACCCTTTATTTTCGACCAAAATTTAAAGTTAATAGGGTAAAGTAAAGATCCAAACAAATCTCGGAGGGTGATTTTTTTACGATTACAATACTTCGCTTTTGCGAGGTAAATAGTAATACAAAGCTTTATTAAATAAAATATATTAAATAGCTTATTCCAATTAATACTTTAAATATTATGAAGAAATGATAAATCCCTTATTCTGACATCGAAGTAGGTTGCTTGCTAAAGAATGCGACTTTCACGACAAGAATACACTTTTTAGCATTCTGGATAAATTAGAATTCTCAACAAGCCCGTATATTGTACAAGACAAAAACGGTTAAATTAAAACCCTGGCGCTTTCAGGAAACTTTTCTCTGAGCTAGAAATTAAAAGTCAGGGTCTCCTAAGAAATTTTATTACAATAGCTAACAGTGTTAAATTGAAGTTTTTATTAAAAAATACCTGCTGCTATTACCAAGTTACATCGTCCAGAAATTTATTAAAAGGTTGATTCTATCCATGATAAAAAATTTTATAAACAAATAAATGCCTTACTTAAAAAAAGTTACTTTTTTGGATAATTAAGCTTCAAACATCAAATATATAGGCAACGTGTTAAAGCATTTTAAAGTTACCGAGGAAACTCCTTGGCATAATAAGTTTTAAAAGTGCACCATTCCTGCATTTTAATTTAGTATGCTTGCTATGGACCTACCTCGGTACTGCCTCAAGTACTTCCTGGATTAGGCTTCCAAACTTGACGAACCACCCCGGAATAATCGGTGTACATAGATTTAAAAAAAAAACAAAGGTCCTCATATCTGTATGTTCATTAGTGTTTTTCTGAAGTTGAGATTTATGTGCAGCAAACATAATCAATTGATAATAGTTTATTCATTAAAATTTAGCGTTTAACAACGTTTAAAAAAATTATATTTCAATTCTGTTTTAGGAATTAATTATATTAACCCTATATAGAGAAAAAAAATCAATACATTTTTTTTACCCGGTACTTCCCTCGTTATGATTATTTTCTTTTACTAAAGTACACCACACAGATCTAAAACATCGACCAAAGGGGGAGGTATGTCAAAAGCAGGCCGTAGCCAACTGCGAATGATCATTGCACCGTTTCCATAGTTACTCACATTCTTTACATAGACTCAGATTCGTGTGGCAAACTTTAGAAATATTAAGTTGTGACCCCATTTAGTTCAGTACATAGTCATTTAGTATCACATGATTTCAAACATTTTTATTAGACGCCATTTGTTGTATCATATTGGATTACTACTGGTATTTTACCAGTTTCTTCCTACGCCGTACTTGATTTTTGGGCATAATTTAAAATAAATTCAATAGGTAGTTTTTACGTTAACATAAACTGCCATTTTGTTAAGTCATGTTGAATTCGTAACAATTTATCCCTTTTTAGAAATGTATATTATCAACAGCAAAAGCGTAGTACCAGCGGGGATCCAACCCGCACCTCTGGATCACTTGCTCATTTTCAATTGCGCTATCGTACCACTGATAAGCAATTCGTTAAAATTTGTACATATTCAAACCCACCAGTATCATAATTTGATCATATATCGTTGTTGATCGTGCTAAATATTCTGACCTTATGGCGCGGCGTTCCTGATTGGACGTCAAATCTGATATCGCTATTAAGTACCATCCATATTAGTAAATTTTTTTACGTTATGCCCGTATAAGCCAAATTTTGAATAGAAGTATTTTATCAGTTTATTTTATTTATTTATTTTACCCCGCTCGTACTAAAACTTTTGCTGTTGATTATAAATATTTCTAAAAATATGTCACAGTTTAAAAATAAACCGATAAAATACTTCTACTCAAAGTTTACCCCATTGTCACATAGTTTTTCTGCAAAATTTAAAGTCAACTGAGTAAGATTTTTTTACGTTGATTTTCATTCGATATCTTTCGTTCTATATTACACTTGATGCTTGCAAAATTTGAAATTAATTTAAAAAGTAGTTTTTAAATTAGGTTGCAAGTTTATTCTTATCTAACACTTTTGGATAAGTAGTTTTTTAATATTAGTTTTTTTAACATTCCACTGTGTCGGCGTTTTTTTTCACCATATGGGATTTTTACCAAAATGCTACCAGGTCATCCCCATACGACCCTTAATTTTTGACCAAAATTTGAAGTCAATCGCATAAGTAGTATTTTAGTTATGCCGCGAACAGGCAGACCGACAAACAGACAGACCGAAGGAATTGAGGAAACATGTTTTTCGGCATCTAGGGACTCTCTCTCCCCTTTTAAGTGGAAAGTAAAAAATGCTTATTTATGCAAAAAGAGAAAATAAATTTGCCCTGTTTTATCATAATGAAAATTAAAAAAAATTCCCTAGGGTTACCCTACAAACAGGAAAAAATTTGATGTGTCACTGTTTATTTTTTTTTTAGTAATCGCCTTAATACTTTCAAAACCTGCATATCTCTAGGCTACCCTGTATAATGGAAAAAAATGTGTTTATATATTAAAAATAGAAGAAATTTGAGTTTGTTAAAAAGGCTCTTGATATAGTTTTTTTTTCATTTTCAGGAGTCTGATTCATCCTTCTAGGCTTATTATTATTGAAAAACTATAGATTCAACTTCCCTGAAATTGTGCACAAAAATCAAGTATTACGTAGGAATCAACTGGTAAAGCGTTAGTACGAATCGAAGTTCGCAAAACAAAATGCCGGCCTGTAAAACTACTTATTATGATGATTTCAACTTGTGTGCAATAATTAAGTGTAATATAGAGATGAACTGGTAATATTGTGGTACGAATTCAAGTCCCTAAATTCCAAAAAAATGTTTTCTCAAACCGTTTATACCACCTCCCTAGCGTCCTTGAACCGTCCAGACCTTGTTCAGACGTATTAATATAAGCCAGGATGTCTTCCAAGATAGGTTCTTAATAACTTCCCTTTACAGCACCGTGACTCCAAAAATGTCTTGCCGCAGTCTGGCTTTAGCTTCGCACTTACTCAAATAGTGTAGTTGAGTTTCCTCCTCCTTACCCCGTGCATTACAGGTCGAGTCTTCCTTTTTTCTTAGCAGTGCTAGGTGTCTCCTCAAACGACAGTGGCTTGTTAGCACCCCTATGAGAGAGCTACTTCTAGTAAGCAACTAGGCCGTTTTGGCTTTATCAGGTCCCGCGACGAAATCTTTAGTCTGCCTTCGTTTGTTGTAGGAATGTCACTTCCTACTATCATTTGGGTTCCGGCCCTATTCCCATAAGTTGGTAAGTTGGCTCCAAGCTTCGCCAGCTCATCCCCCTTCTCGCAATTCGTTGGCTGCTATTCCACAGCTACTAGGAACTCAAATGAGTCCTACTCTTTTTGTCATTGCCAGTCTTTCCAGTGCCTCAGCAGGCTTGGACCAAGACGATCGTACTGGCCTTGGGTGAGTTCAACGCTTTTAACGCTGCTTGGCTGTCTGAGTAAATGACCACTTCATCTTTTAAGCCTTCTTTAACCTTCTCTACCATTTCCGCCATCATGATAGCGTATATATCTGCTTGAAAAACCTTGCTGTACTTCCCAAGTGGAAAGCTCTTTTTATAGTTTAATTTCTCTGTAAACACTCCTGCACCTGACGTCTGCATCTTGGCCAACGTTTCGTTAGTGAAACTAACTGCCCCGCTGTCCCACTCGCCCTTGTCAGGTATTCTGAGGCCCTTAGCTGTTGCCTAGTAAAAGCAACTTTCAATGCTGATATGGGCACCTCTCTGCTTGCTATTATTGAGATAAGGCCGTGACCTACGATCTCACCCCTCTCTCACCAAAGGCCTACGCTTCTCATTCGAAGGTGGGTCGCAATTGCCTCCAATGACCCCAATTGTCTAGACAAGTTTTAGACATGTCGTCTGGTTCTCTATAGCGGTCCACCAAACTATTGAGACATATGCTACTCTAGGTATGACTACCACTTCGTATAGCAAGTGCATAACGCGCGGGCTCAGGGTCCCAGCTTGCCCCTACTGCTCTCCTAAACTGCCACAGAGTCGCGACAGATTTAGCCGCGATCCTCTCGACATGCGGTTTTCACGTCAACTTTGCATCAATGATAATTCCAAGGTACTTTTTAGATTCACCTCAAATTTTGTGCAAGCATTAAGTGTGATAGAAAAATCGCGGTACGATGTCAAGATGACAAAACAAAATGGCGGCCAAATAAAATCTTTAAGAAAACAACGTTCCTCAATTGGTTTCAAATTTTGCAAAAAGTTAAATGATATAGGGATAGCTGGTACGATTTCAGCTTGGCGGTACAAACTGGGGGTCTTAATAAAATCAGTATAAAAACTATTTATTAAATTTATTTTAATTTATGCCCAAAAATCAAATGTAGCTTAGGTAGAAAGTGGTGAAATATTGGTATGAATCCAATATAGTAGAACAAAATGGCGCCCAATAAAAATGTTTGGAAGGACAGTATGTGCATTTGCATATATGCATATTCACCTTTTATAACTTTAATTTAAATTATGACAAAAAAGTCATATTAAACCATTTGATTTTTTTGAGAAAATTCGTATTATTTGAAGAATTACGAAAAACGCCATCTACTGACCACTGAATCATTACGGTACAGTTAATAGCTCTACGTGAAGAGCAATAAAAAGCGCTTTATCTGACACCAAGTTCAATGGAATTGCTTCATCCAAAACGGAGATATAAACGTTTGAAAACAAAAAAAGTTTGACCTTCCCCCTCCACTTTATTATTGAATCAACGGTTACCGAGTTATGGTCGGAGACCATTCTTAACCGGACAACCGGTACAGATAACAGTTAATATGTGCATATCAGTGTTTTTGACAATTACAAATCATATAAACTGTAATTTACATTAATTTTTAATTATTACCAAACAACTATTGTGTTATCTATTCTGTATTGCACAAAAATCAAGTGAGAAATATGTATGAATTGAAAATTTTATGTAGAAAAATAATAAATGACTAAATTTATTTTTATAGACTATGTAAATAAAGTTATAAAAAATAAATAATAATAATATAAAAATAAATTAATAATAAAAAAAATTATAATGAAGATACAATTCCACTACTTGCATATAACCAGATTTATATATGCACAATTGTAATGTATTTCATTTTTTTTTGTTATTACTTAACAACATAATTCATAAAATGTTATCTGTGTGTAGTTGAATTCTATACGAGGGAAGTTGTGGGTAAAGGTGAATTTATCGATTTTATTAATTGTTAAAGTGAACATTTTTAACATAATTTTCTTCTGTATGAATTGAATATTTTAGTCTATTTTTTACTGTTTTTCACCATGAATGGTGCCGAAATTAAATCTGTTAAAGATTAGATTCAAGCTGACAAATTCTTAACAACACTACAAGCAATACAAGATAAAAGGAAAGAAAGAACTGCTTCCTTTAAATAGCCGCGACTAAAAGCTGATGATCTCGTCAGATATCTCAGACCTGTCTAACATCTCTGTATAACATGAGTTAGAGTATATTTTCAATAATATTAGACATACTTTTAAATCAATAACCGTCGAACCAAAAATTTTAGATTTGAGCATTCAAGCACTTTATGTTGGCAACCATCCTAACTACGTTTTCCTCATATAGTTTAATACGCTGGTCAGATGAAATTTACTCAACTAATATTGATATAATACGGTTCATTTTCATACAAGTAATATAGCTTTGTTTATCAAAACCACCGTTCCCGACCCGTAATTTGAAACCAGTGTTTTGAACTAATTGGAATGCATCTCGAAGCGAAGTAAGTGGTAAAAGGAATTATTCACGCTACGTGGACCAAGAGCGGAGCGCTAGTCGTTCGTTTTGAACTTTGGATATTTCGACTAGACATCTAAAGGATACGTGCATGATAACATTTAATTTCGAAATTTCGGGCAAAATCCTCGTCAATGTTTGGCTCTTTGAGAGCAGTAACATTTTGATAAATAGCCCTGAGCTGTCCTATGTTCGAGAGCTGCGACCTAACATCTGTTTTAATCTATTTTATTTTAATTAGTATTGCCGGGAATATTATATATATTGTTCCTACTGACATACAAAAACATATTACTAAAAACTAATAATTTTGAAGTCCCTAAATTCTATTTTTAGAAAAAAAAAACAAGGTTCTTGTAATAACATGTGTGCTTGGCACACTGAGAATTCAGTTCTTCCACTTATTCTGCGGTATTCAGTATTCATAGATGTTTTTTTTCTGATACAGTCTAGTGGTTCAAGGTTTGGCGGTTGCAGTGGTCACAGGCATCGTTTCCATCTTGTTTCATATAAGGACCTTAACCGTCGTATACAAGGTGTGCCAAACTTAAGGCTTATTAAAAGTCTTTCGAGGACCATTGAGTAGATTACTTTGAAAATTTGGCTCTTAGAATACGTGAACATAAACTTGGTTTATAAAATATTTTTAATCGCGCGTTGTTGCCGCTTCTACCCGTAGCCGGTGACAACATTTTTACACTAATTTAAAATTTGATAGAAAATGTAAAACTAACACTTTCTGTCAAACAGAAATTGAAAGTGAAGTCCATTTTGTTCTAGGTCAACTCGTTTGGTACTTACAGAGCTGCAAATTGTCAAAAATGTCAATATTTAACCGTCATTTTCTCGAAAACCGTTGCATTTAGGTATAGGAAGTATAACACAAAAAATATGTAGAATATTGAGGAAGTTAAAAGAATGCAATAATAAACAGAACATTCTATTTGAAAAACGGATGTAGCCATCGGCTTTGAATCGACGCGGCAACACCGCACAATTAAAAATACTTTAGAAAGAAAGTTTATATTCATCTATAGCCAGAGCCAAATTTTTAAAATTATCTGTTAATTCGCGTTCTAGATATTTCCAATAGGCCACTAAATTTGGTACATTTTGAATAATTAATATATTTCAGTATTTTATTAACGTCTGAACTATTTGTTATGAAGTTGTTTAATATAACTTGTTATATTAATAGTACATTTTCTGAAAATTAAGTTTAGTTTAGAAATAATTAACAAACGATTATTCTTGACATTCAACCCAAATCGAAAGTTATGTGGAAATAGTTTAGCAACCCATTTTGTCATGAAATAAAAATTAAGTATTTGGCCATATTTAATCTATTAGATGCCTAAATGGGATCAGTCAAGATCAAAAATCGAAATTATCATCAATCTTCCTTAAAATGAATTCGAAAAACAAAATCGCCAATTTCAAATTCAATAGTTTATAGTTACTCAAAGAGACTATAAAATATGACATGTTTCATATGTTTTATTTTTGTTTTAGAAAAACTTAAGTGTTACGAATGGTTCATTTGAAAGAGGCTTTCTTGACGAACTGAGACGATAACTCTTCATTACTATGATAATAAAAGTGCAATTTATGCTCAAAAATATAAAAAGGTCCAATGAAAAAATTTTATTATTATTAATGGTTTACGAACTACAAATCGATATTTCCTCTAAATTCATTCTTTTTACAAATCCAAGTTCTTTTGAATTTCATTTTCCATTTCTCTAATGTCTTAATTTCAGTTATTACGTGGTAGTTACATATTTTAATTTACGTTAGCTCTGTTGTAGTTTTTGGGCAATCTTTTTTTTATAAAAAAATCCAGGCCTATTTTTATTTTATTCTAATCGTGTTCATTTATTTGCAAATGTAGAAATAATTATAATTATGTAGAAACAGAGTTTGAAAGAGAAGGTTGGTTTAAATTTTGAAAAGTACAATTATTAAAATATTTTTTACGAGATTAACAATTTAAAATATTCACTATTACTTTCAGTTATGCAGGCCACGGTCTGTAATTTTAATTGGGCGGTACTTTTAACATGCTTTATAAAGTTAAACTCAGCCAATGTTTGATAATTTCTTAAATAAAATCATTGGCAACGTTGTTATAACTTTTTGAAACTATTGTGTCAAAAATTAATTTGGTCATTGAAGTATGATTGTGTAACTGATTTTTGAGGATTATTAAAAGTTTAAATAATAATAAATGCTTTTATTTAGAGAAATCAAATATTACAAATTATATTATGCACGAAACAGATAATTCATTTGGATTATATGCAGTCTCTGGCGCAGTTTAGCATGAATTGCTATTCTTACACTTAACCAAGGGAAAGCACCGCGTTTAACCTGATAGGTATATACAAAATTATACAATAAATTTATAAATAAGTAAAATTACAACATAATGCAAAAAAGTAAATAAAAACAAAACGAAAGACAAAATAGTGTTTACAATAACATTATTTAAAACATTTTGAAATTGATTCTAACTTGCCATCAGATTAAAGATTAAAATCATAATAAATATTTACAAAACTACTGAGAATCAAGAAGCATTTTTTTGTATTTTTTTTAAATGACCTCTTAGATAGAGATTTGAGATTTCCAGGAATACCGTTATATAAAGATGCAGCTTGATAAGAGAAACAACTTTGAAATAAAGCTGTTTTGTGTTTTGAAATTGATAGTAGGTTTGAAAATCTTGTGCCAAGGTTGTAGGTTTCATTCCTAAATTTCAGCTTGAGATATGTGGGAGTTTCTGTTGACATAATATCGTGTACAAAGCTGCCACAGTGGAGTCTTCTTTGATTTGACATGTTAAGCCACTTAAGCTCGGCTATTCTTGTAGATACGTGGTAGAACCTGCAAAGACCAAAAACAAAAGGGCAGCAGGAGTTCTATACTTTTGGGATGCGCGAAACACTACTAAGATCCAAAAAGGGCCCTTAAACAAAACTAGGGTAATTAAAAAATAACAACACAAGGGTATCTGACGGTAAAATTCGAAGATTCCTCGACAGCAATTCATGATTACTATATAACAATTTTAGGTGTTTGTAAAAGATATACGGATAAGTCCGGTAATGTGAGTATCAAAAGTCAACTTCGAATCTAGACATAAACCTAAGGATTTTACACAGTCTTTTACAGGTAAGTTGGTATTTTTTATTTTAAGTCGCACCAAGGTGTCAACATTGTATTGTTTTCCTACCCTCAAAATAAATTACTGAACATTTATTGGCGTTTAAAAATAAAAAATTAGTTGGGTATCGTCGGCATACATTTGACTAGAGCAATTCTTAACGCAGCTCGAAAGATCAGCTGTATATATCACGAAAAGTAGAGGCCCAAGTATGAACCCTTGTGGTGCCCTTGACGTGATAGGACTGCCATGAGAAGCCTGCCATCAAGCACCACAAACTGCCGACGTTCGGTCAAACAGGAGAAAAAGAAACCTACACTTTGCTCCGAAATTCCAAACTTAACAAAACAATAACTTGGAACAAAGTAATCCATGATTTATAATATCAAAACCCTTCGAGTAGTCCAGTGATACAAGAAAGGAGACTCGACTGTCATCGAAATCTCTACAGATATTGCCCACAACCTCAGATAGTACCGCCGGTGCGCCTCTCCCACATCGCCGATGCTCCAGATAACCTAATTTAAAGATGGCTAATGTAGGGCGTAACTTCTTGTATCATCGATGGAATGGAAGGTTTCATCTAGTACACCAAGAATAAAATTGAATGCATATAAGAGCATTGCTTGCTTCAAAACAGTACCACGAAGATAAGAGCGAAAGTTAACAGTATATTCCGTACTTGCCTGTGACTTCATATGTGTGATGAAGAGGTAATATAAATATTGTGTTTAAAAAAAAACAGGTTTGTCAATAAAGCCGTCATTAAAGTGTATACAAATAAATAATAAATAAAAACTTTGCTAATACTCGTATTCCGATATATTAGAAAACGGGCTTGAACGGGGAGAACTGAACGGTTTGCGGAATATGGTACGAATGGGCAATACGTCATGTGACTTAATCCTCCAACCCTTTAATCAATAGGGATTTTGATTGGAGGGTGACTAATTTGTAATTAGACGCTGAATGTCTGCTTTTGCAAACTAGAAGCAAATCCAATAAATGCTCATAATTAAAGAGAAATAAACTATATTTTAAGAAAAGTACAAAACATTCTTTTGTGATGATCAGATTAGCTCTACGGTATCAAATTATTGTATTGTCATCCGAATTTTATACGCTTGCAAAGTTTCAGATCGGTACGACAAAAGTATTGCTTCTTCCTACAAACTTGACCACCCCGGTTCACCCTCTTTAGAAAATGAATTTTCTATATTTATAAAGTGTCATTATCGTAACTATATTTTTTTTTATATATAATTTTACCACCCCTTTACGGAATTAATTTTTGAACAGTCCCTCCTTAATGTACTGCTAGGGTACTCAAGGAATATCTCCTCTAAATTTCAAATTTCTAGGTCCACCGGTTTAAGCTGTGCATTGTCTGTAAATCAGTCATCAATCACGGTCTTGCCACCTCTATTCACTTAGTTTTCAAAACGAATGAAACACGTGTTATTTTATTTCTTTTCAAAACTGTATTTACAAAGTATTACACAGGCCAACAAAATGAATTTTTTTTTGGTGCCGAAAAACAAAGGATTAGGAAATTTTTAACGTGTTGATTCCAAAAATGCTATCAGATTTCGTCTATCAGTTCTAGTTTCTGAGATACAGGCTATTTGATTTTAGTTATGATAAAAGGCATAAATAAAGAAATAAAGATATCTTTTGAGGTAAAAATATAAATGTCATATTTAAAATTAAAATCCAATTAACCAGATATACCTGGAAAAGTGAACTAAAAGCATGGCATCCACAAGCAGAAGTAGTTGTGTAAATCATTTAAACGTTTTTTGTTATGTATGTAGCGGATACAACACTTTGAAAGAAAATAGAAAACGTATTTCTGACTTTGTGAAATGGGCTTACCTGGCATACTTTGGCTTTCATTTGGGAAACCAGGATAAATCTTGTGTTGAATATTTGCGACAGTGGACCATGAGAAAGAGGCAGAACCTAAAGTTTGGCGTTCCAATGATTTGGAGAGATCCACGGAATCATTACAAAGGCTGCTATTTTTGTCTTGTAAATATCAAAGGTATTGGTCGGAAAAGTAGATCCGCTAGACATATCCTAATCTAGATTTAGTAATAAGACCTGTACCGCGTTTTAAAGAACTACCTATTCTATTCTTCAGGAGTCTTCTTGCGTTGCCGGAAGATGATACAGAAACATCAAAGCCCTTTGACGAACTCAATCAGAAAACAACAGTAACTTTAAAGCAGATTTTAACAATTCTTCAACGTTTTAATCAGCAAGAACTGAACGATCTCGTAAGAGACCTGAACCTCTCAAAGGAGTCTGCCGAATTGCTTACATTTAGATATTACACCAATATTACATTTTATCGTAAAAGAGATAAGGAGCTACTGCCTTTTTTCTCTCATTAAAATAACCTGGCAATCTGTAATTATTAACTATTAGAAAAATATGGGTTGTCAGAATACCCCTAGATAAATGGCGCCTTTTTATTGACAGTTCAAAACGTAGTTTAAAATGTGTTCTTTTACACAACGGTAACAAATATGGCTCAATTCCCATTAGTCATTCCACCACCATCAAAGAGGAATATGAAACAATAGCACTAGTTTTGAACAATTAAATATGAAGAATATCAGTGGGCAATTTGTTGTCCTTCTTGGACAGCAAAAGTGGATATACAAAATATCCTTATTTTTTGTTGTCTTTGGGACAACAGAGCTAAGAATCAGCACTGGGTTAACAGAAATTGGCTTTTAAGAAATATCATGATTCAAGGAAAACAAAACGTAATCGACGAACTTTTGGTTGCGAGAGAAAAAATCTTAATTCCACTTTTCCACATATTAAATTGGAGCTTATGAAGCAATTTGTGAAATCGAGATGGACTCGGTTGTAACATGAGCATAGAAGTTCACTATCTGCACAACTACCTAGATCACTTTCCAGAAATCTGTAGGTGACTGTAGTGAAGAACAAGGAGAAAGATTCTATCAGGTTATTAAAACTATCGATATCAAAAGCGATGGAAAAGCTACATCATGTCCGACTACTGCTGGAGTCTTCAGCGAGACTGTCCAGTAAACTACGTGCTAGAAAGTCGTATAAAAATTTTTAAGTGATAAGTAATGAATGTATGTATAATTACTTTTTGAAAGAAATACTTAACTCTGTATTTTTTTAACTGGCAGGCGGAGCAATAAAAATAGTAATAACGAGAAAAGTACATGAGTTAAAAAATAAAACGATAAATATAGCTCAAAAACTAGATCTGTTACACCAAATCTGATGGTTATTTTAGATTGTGCACTCAAAAATTACCCAGGAACAGTTTAAAAATTATTGGCACCAAAATGGCTGTCGGCCATCGTAGCTTAAAAAAAATTATATACACTTTACCCCCCCCCTTCTTCTCCTCTTTACGGATGGTAAAATCCCTTTTAGTAGTGCACATCTAGGTTACTCAAGAAATATTTCCTCCAAATTTCAAATCTCTTGGTCCATCCGTTTACGTTGTGGTTGTCTGTTAGTCATTCATGGTAATGTTTTGCCAGCCCAGTTCACCCCCATTAAAATATGAATTGACAAATCCGTATTATTTTCTTTATTTAGAAGACCATATTTACAAATTGTTATCATGTTAACTTAATTTTTTTTCTTCATTCAAGCATTGCCATGTCTTTCTTTTCACACGTTTACGGATGCAATTTCGTAAAATCCCTGCTTAGTGCAGCTCCCAAGGAATATTTCCTCCAAATTTCGAATTTCTAGGTCCACTGGTTTAGGCTGTACGTTGTCAGTCATGGTAATGTTTTATAGGTATAGATTAGCCGAATACGCAAGTTTTGCAAACCTCGTTTACCCATGTTTAAACTTTTACTTAAAACAGGCCCCGCACATAATGTTAATGCGACCTGATTAAAAAGTATATCCGATTTTCCGCCCTATGGTAGGACTACAAATGACGGCAAAGATGTGTGCTGTATACGGTTGCTTCAAGCAATAACTTTTTTCGTTCCAAATGGTAATCAACGTGTAAATATGTAATTAAAGTTAAACGGCGGCAACTAAACTTTAATGCGTGGGATAAAAGCAAAAAGCTAATGTTCCAGCAAAATCTGAATAGAGAATGCTGCTTCCTATAACAGAATGGGAACTCAAAGAGAATATTAAGAAGTTTTCTTGGCATTTATTTGGCCACTCGCATGCAAGAAAATTAAACGGTTGCGAGTTTCGGTAACGACTTGATATTCGAATGCCCCTGTGCTTAATTTAGTTTAGAATGTATTAGATATTTATGTACCAACTGTGCATAGTTTTGCTCTCAGGAGGCTGTTTTGGTCAAGTTTGCTAGGGCCAAACATTTTTGTTTATTTAGAGGTGCTTGTGAAATTTGTCGACGGTATACGACAATGATAATCGGCGGGGGTTTCGAATTCTGCGCTAAGGTACAAGAAAAAATTGAAAAGTGATTATAATTCATGATAACTGCTCAAAAAAAAATTAAATATATAAAATGTTTTCGAAGAAGTTCTCTATGGCGTGTGTCTTATTGAAATTAGGCATTATTAAAAAACTTTCGAAAGGGCGTTTAAAGGAGACAAAAATCCTACCTACACAGGTTTCGGTTTAAAAAATTTGATTGTCGGGTCCCTGGACCTACTGGAAAACTACTTATCCGTATAAGTTTACATTTTGATTAAACATGAAAGATTAGAAGGGATGCACATTAGGAATTCAAAATAAAATGAGATACCCTCTAGAGCGACTTTTTTCCATAAAAAAAAAAATAAAAAACTTCTCATTTGTAAAGAACTTAATCAGACACACTACACTGTACATAATTTCGTTGACGTTTCGCCCAGATCGCGCTTGGCATTTCAGTTTTTAGACGCCGGAGAGAAACCTTCGAAAATACTGAATGTAATTTTGATGAAATGTCACCGAAATTTGTTTGTTCAGGTTGTGAGCAGTGAACGGATTTACACCTAGAATCAAAACACATATTAACTTATTTTTCCATCCATCAATCATTTCATAAAAATGAAAGTAACAAAAAATCTTTTTCGGCGATAAAAAAGGCAATAAATTATTTTATATTGCTGAGTTACAAAAACCTATCTGTTAGGGAATAAATTGAGGGATCGGGCATGATATACGAAGGTTAAATCCTTTTATATGATTATTTATGGTAGAAATACATTACTTATTACAGCTTTTTCAACAATTCAAACTTATTTGTAATATGACTTCCTAGGAATAATACCTTTAAACATTTGTTGCAAAACATAATACATTTAAGTTATTTTAACAATTTTAGACTAGAGGGTGGTTCATTTTATATTGAAATATATGTTTATATATATATATATATATATATATATATATATATATATATATATTCTCCTACATCTGTGCAAATTTTTACGATGCAGGGTTCCTAGATGCCGAAAAACATGCTTTCTCAATTCGGCGATCTGTCTATCGATCTATCTGTTCGTTGCCTAGTTAAAAGCTACTTTCCCTATTGACTAGAGATGGGACATGTAACTCATTTTAATGATGGGCTTCGTTGACTCTGGCTTACTTTACTGAGTCAGCTCACTGAGTCGGATCAATTGAGTTGCGAAACGAAAGAGCGAAATACACCCCCCCGTCGTTTGACAAGGCTCCTAACTCATGAATGGACTCCTGGACCACGGTTCTGCCACCCTGGCGGCTCCTAGTTGTAAAGGACAGTGGACGGGATAACGTGCTCGGCTAGTACGGCGAAGCTTCACCGCGACGAATTGGCCAAGTTTAGTGTTTTAATTTTTAACGTTATACAGACTGACTATGTAGAATTTCTGTTAAATAAATTAGGCTCGTATTTATTTCGTTTAAGATAGGTATTAAAACTTACAGATATTTGTATAATTAATATTAAAAATGACTTCACGATATTGCCGAAAAAAAGTCATCATATGTTCTTTTCCATAATGTTAGAATAAAAAATATTTAAGATTATTGCATTTTTCAATCTACATTATTTTCTTAAATATTAAATTGCCTTATTTTGTATGCGTATTTACCAGTAGGCAGTTCCAACCATATCTAATATCTATATTTGTATTTATTTTACATCTAAACAGCCGAAATAAAAAGATAAAACCTAAAGAGTTAAGACCGCTAAGCCGCGCCGCATCGAGAATGTGACAAACAGGGGCGTGCAGTCAATGGAAGCAAGGGAAGCAGTGCTTCCCCAAAAAAAATTGCAAAACATCTTCTAAAATGTAATTTTTGAAATAGAAAACCATTAATTTAGTTTATATTAAAAATGCTAAAATATTATCTTAATTATCAAGCCCATAATAAATGCGGCCTTGACTCCGACCCAGTAACAATAGAATATCGAATAGAACCTATGCGGGCCGCTAGCTTCTCTGCAGCCACGTCCCGTATGCTTGATTTCCTGTGAATCGAGCCAGAGGTTATTGAACTTTCCACCGGCTGTTTGCAATTTTTGCATTTCAGTCGCGTGCTTTAAGTGGTGGCGGAAGTTATCGTTGGAGTAAGTTCTTTGTTTGAACGGCTATCCATGTGTTGTGTGATACGTACGTCGCGTCGTGCATGGTGCGATATGGAAGACAATAATACGGACGTGGATATGCAAATACCGTCAACTTAGGCTGTCGGTAATAACGTTGAAAATGTTGGAGAATTTAGTAAGAAGAGTGTGTGTGAATGTATGCTATGTGTCTTAATAATAAAGGGATTTTCCTCATTAAACTTCGCTGATAAGCTTCAAATAATTTCTAAAGGAAGAGCAAAACCTACGAAAAATTTAACCACAAAAATGAAAAACTGTGTTAGACATTTTTATCTGGAAAAACAATATGAACAATTTAAATAGCTAACAGGGTGTGAAAATATAAGTAAATTATTTTGTTGGCCCTGTTTACTTTTTGAAAATGAAAAAGTTCTCTGGAATAAAACTGGTTTTTCCGATTTAAACAATTTCCATAAAGCTGTAAAAAGACACATTATGTCCAAAGCGCATTTACAGGCCGTCATAAAAGAAAAATTCTTCGGCAAAACCAGAATTGAACACGCCCGTAATAAACAGTTGGAAATTAGTCACCGCCAACACAGTGAACTAGTCGATAAAAATAGGCAAATATTAAGAAGACTTATCGATGTTGTTTGTTTTCTCGGACAGCACGAATTGGGATTTAGAGGTCATGACGAAACGAGGGTTTCTTCAAATAGAGGAAATTTTCAAGATTTACTTAAGTTTAATAAATATGATGATTGCTTAAAAAATCATTTAGAGCAGTCTAGCGTTTTTCGCGGAACGTCGGATCGAATCCAGAATGATTTAATTTCCGCTGTTGCAACCATTATTTTAAAAACAATTAAGCAGGAGATTGGCGAGGTGCGGTTCATTGCTATTGTTCTGGACGAAACAACTGATATCACTAATTTTAGCCAATTATCTATAGTAATACGATACGTTAAAACAGTATTCAAGAGCGATTTTTATGTTTTAAGAATGTGTCCGAAAATCGTACAGCAGATGCATTATATACCGTAGTTGATAACGTTACTAAAGAAATCTATGTAGAGAAAAAATTAGTTGCTCAAAGCTATGTTTGAGCTGCAGTGATGGCAGGACAATTAGGGGGTCTGCAAGCTAAAGTTCGAGAAACTTTCCCAAGTGCTGTGTTTGTCCATTGTTTTGCTCATAAATTAAATTTAGTTTTATCCCAGTCCATCAATTACATTAAAGAATGTAAAGTATTTTGCGTTTCTTTAAGTGGCATGGCTGCTTTTTTTTCCAAGTCAACAAAACGTACACAAGCTTTGGACTCCATTGCCCAAAGTAGCTCTTACTAGGTGGAACTATAATGGAACACTTGTGTTAACAGTATCTGAAAATCGTGAATCACTGATTGAACTATTTGAGAATATAATAGAAAATAATGAAACGTGGGACTCAGAAGCAATAAATAGTTCGAGGGGGTTTTTGGACTGTATGAAACGAGATTTTAATTTAAATTATTTGTTGAACATATTTTCAGAAATATTTCCACTCTCGGCCAATGTTTTTAATATATTACAAACTAAAACAAATGATATTGCTTTTTGCCTAAAAAAAGTGGATGATGTTAAGCCAAAAAAGAGATAACTTTGACCTATTTTGGGGGAAAACGATGACGTTAAATGTAGAGCCACAAGCCAAGCGTTTTCGAACTGACAAGGTGGGAGATGTTCAAACATCATACAGACGCCTCTTTTATGAAATAATCGATCAAATTCAGCAACCAATAAACTATAAATTTAACGGTTTAAATGATTTTAAATTCCTCGAGCTCTGCAATTTTGATGCATTTAAAGGAAAAACTTTTCCAGAAGATGCGTTAAAATCTCTTCTTCTTCATTATGGCCAGTTCTTCGACCGAGTGTTACTGCGATCTGAACTAAAAATGATTTACGAAACTGATGACATTAGCGCAAAAAATAACGTTAGGGAACTAATGCAATTTTTAAAAGACAAGGAGCTGGAAGATGCCTACACCGAAGTGTCGCAATTGTGTGAATTAGTATTGACAATACCTGCCACAAGTTCATCAATAGAACGCAATTTTTCTACACTTAAAGATATAAAAAATTTCGTGAGAAATTCAACTGGGCAGGAGAAACTTTTGCATACATCGCTGTTGTCCATTGAAAATAAACTTCTCCAAAATATGTCGGAGCATCTACGTTTTTATGATGAAGTCATTGACAAATTTGCAAAAAATGATCGAAGAATCGAATTACATTACAAATAGGTAATCCCTTTCTTAAAATTTCACCGCACGCCCCTGGACAAACAGCACATATTGCAATGCAATTCGACTCTTTCGGCGGTCGGTGACTCTGCAGCTCTTCATTGTCGCAAGTCGTTCCCGCTCCGTTACGCTGTAAGTGAGAGGTGAGTCAGAATCGAAAAAGATCTGTACCGCGGAGCTGCTTTAGTGACTCACTTAACTGAGCTGGTTCTTTGAGCCAACTCACTCCTGAGTTACACATCTCTACTATTGACTTCAAAAATTTTGATACAAATCCAATACGGCGGAACAAAATGACGGCCTAATGGAAATGTTAAAAAAAGTGATTACTAAAACTAATTACCTGATTTGCTTGAAATTTTGCACAAAAATCAAGTATTGCGTAGAAATCAATTGGTAAAATTTTGGTACGAATCCAAGATGGCTAAACAAAATGGCGGCCTAGGAAAATATTTAAAAAACAGCATGAACTACTTATAAGATTAAATTTCGTCTTTGTACAAAAAGTAACTATGGTGTAAGAGATTGACTTCAAATGTTGGTCAAAAATTAAAGGTTTATCTTAAATATTTCGGAAAATTAACTGTTACGTAGAACAGAACTGGTAACATTTTGGTACGAATCCAAGATAACAAAACAAAATGGCGACCTAACAAAATATTTAAGAAATCAGCTTGAATTTATTAGATTGATTTCAAATTGTGCGCAAGCATTAAGTGCGATATAGAGAAATACTGATAAAATTGTGGTACGGCTACAAGATCGTGGAACAAAATGGGGATCAAATAAAATGTTTTAAAAATCAACGTAAAAAATATTTTCTTATTCAGTAGAACTCGTACGAATTCAAAAACTAATTATTCAATTTATGCCCAAAAATTACATAGCCCGGAGATTATTTATATAGGGTATCCCAAAATACGTAAGCAAAATCTGAGAAACACAAAAACCAAGCAAAAATAATACTAGTTTTGCTAGGGTCTGTATGTATGGAAGCCATCGAAATTAAAGAGCTAGCAAAAATGTTGAATTCAAAAGTTTGGGAAATTTAAAAATCTATTAGAGTGAAGAAAAACTAATTATAGAGATTGCTCATAAAGTCACTGCAAAATAAAAGAGCATTTTTAAATGGTATACTTTATATATTATATTTTCATCAAATAAGTATCTTGTTGTCCTTGTTGATTTTAAATACGCTATGTTTGATACCTTTAATTTTAAAGATACCCGAAGAGTTTGAGAAAAATCATGGTTTAAGAGGAGGTGTGTTAGAGGAATACGGAAAACGTCCTCTACAACATAGTGGGGTCTATAAAGATAAAGGTATTATGAAAGTACAAGGCATTTCATTATATATCATTTTGGCCGATAGAGTGGCCCAAAACAAAAATTTTGAGATGCTATTTTCTTGAAAACACGTGAATTTAGGTAGAAGATATTTAACATAAAATCTGTTTGGAATGTTTCAGTGACTTAAGAAAAGTAAAGGCCGTTTTACATGCTGCAATTCTTCTTTGCAATATGCAATAATCTTGAACAAAGGCATGCGCAGTTTGACAAAAGGTACAAATGCTTGCCACTGCGCATGCTTTTGTTCAAGACTATTGCAACTTGCAAGAAAGAATTGCAGCATGTAAAACGGCCTAAACAAAAAATGGGGTGTTGCTTTTGAGAAAATGTGTCTGACGTCAATTTATGCTCAAAAATCACGCGTGGCAGAGGTAGAAACTGGTCAAATATTAGTACGAATCCAATATGGTAGAACCAAACGGCGCCCAATAAAAATGTTTGAAGAAAAGACAGTTTATATGTGTTCATAAATGACTATGTGCAGAACTAAGTTGTGCCACACTTCACTATTTCTAATAAAAGGAAAGATTCATAACGAGGGAAGTTCCGGGTAAAGGAAATTTGCTGATTTTTTTTTGGGGGTAATTGAAAATGTCTGTTGGGTTTTTTCATAACACAAATAGATTAACTGAACAATATTTAGGGAAATTATATCTTTCATCATGCAGACTAATCTGTCTATCGCTGCCCTTAATAAGGGCGAGGGTAGTAGACGAGATATGGAATATTTAAAGGGCTATATCTGGGTATACTTTGTGTCAAAATTGAATGAAACTAAGCTTTTTAAATATGAACTTCACGCCAATTTGCATTTTATATTTAGTTGTTAAAAACAGTGGAAATTTAAACATGCTTTCCGGAAATTCCTTGTGGTCTCATAAGTTATGAAAAATGTTTCCCTAGTTCTAGGCCTTATATTTTTCATAAGACCTAGAGCTACTTTTAATGTGACACGAAATGTTATCCCTGAGGTGTTTCCTAGGTAAATAAATTTAAGTAACGTGATGAAAGATAAATTCTGAAAAACCCTTGCGAGCGTCGCGATGCTTGATATTAAACTCCGTCGCTGACATTATTCAGTTAATGTGTATATCTAGGTCAGGACTGTATACAGGGTAGAAAATTCGGCTAGAATAAATCTAGTAACTTGAAAATTGGTCATATTTTAGAGAAACTCTTCTATTCGTCAAATTGGTTTATTCGCCTCCGCGTTTTTTGGTAATAATAAGGTAAAATAAAAATTATGACGTCATAAATATTGTATTTAATGCGACACCCCATATATAGCTACTGGAACATCCAAACACATTTTCATGTTACATGTCCTATACTACTCAACTGTTTTCGAGAAAATGACGTCTCAAAATAGGCATTTTGGGTCTCTTAGAGCTCTCTGTCGGTCCAATTAAACTTCAATGAAATTACTTGAAAATGTCAAAATTCGACACTGATGTCTACTTTCGGTTTGAGAAAGTATCGAATTTTGACATTCAGTTGATGTCACCCAATAGATTTTAAAAAGTAAGACAGGAAAGTGCAAGGCATTTTGGCCGATAGAGTGGCTCAAAATAAAAATTTTGAGAGGCTAATTTCTCGAAAACAGATGAATTTAGGTAGATGTAACATGAAATGTGTTTGGAATATTCCAGTAACTAAAAAAAAGTACCAATGAACGGGGTGTTCCATTTAAAAAATCTCTGACGTCATAATTCTTACAAAAACAGTCGAATAAATCAATTTGACCGGTAAAACCGTTTTTCCAAATTATGAACCAATTTCAAATCATTGGATTTATTCCAGTTGAATGTTCCAACCTGTTTAATTGAAGTGGTGACAATAAGAGGGTTTGCTGTTTGCTAGAACGGAAATATACATTCGAAATCAAACTTTAATACATAATGATCTCCACTATTTTTTACTATCTATACTGTCTTTTGATTCCGTTTTTCTGGGAGGAATGTTATCGAACCGAACCAAAGATTTAAGTTGAACAAAGTTAGGTAAAAAAAAGCGGAAATGTTGGTCCATAATATTTTAGTAACTGCACATTTATGCTCCTAAAAATCTATGTGGTCACATGTGGCTTTTTGCTGTGCAGAGAATTATGTGTAATGTTTGGGACATATTTATACCTCTCTGGTATGCATAATATTTGCATGCATGTCTGAGTGCTATAAATGTCACCAGCCACGTTGATACAAAATGTAATAACATATATTATTATGTTCTGTAAAATTTTTTACGGGTATTGTGTTTCTATTTCCGAGTAAATTTAATATGTCATATTTATTTAAATCTTGTCTAAATAAATGTGACGGTAAAGGACGGAAACATTGAAATTCTTACTATAAAAGTTATGTAGAAAACGCACGTTTCTCACAATTCTTTAGGAAAAGAAATTACATTGCCCTGAGATTTTTTATATAGGGTAACCCAAAATAAGTGAGCAAAATCTCAGAAACACAGAAACCAAGCAAAAATAGTGCTAGTTTTGCTAGGGTCGCTGGTATGTATGGAAGCCATCGGATATAAAAATTTGGGAAATTTAAAAATCTATTAGAGTGAGGAGAAACTAATTAGAGAGATTGCTCATAAAGTCACTGCAAAACAAAGGAGCATTTTTTAAATGGAATACTCTATATATTATATGTTCATCAAATAAGTATCTTGTTGACAGTGACGGCTCGTCGGGGCAGAGTCGGCCAGGCCGTGCCAGAAAATATACAGGGAAAATTCTCTTTTTACAAAAGTAAATATTTTTCAAAAATAATTTTGCAAACACTTAAAACGCACAAAACCAAAATGTAGGTAGTTATCCCTGTTATAATTGCTTGACTAATATAAAAATAATAACGCCATTAACAGCAGACCGCGGGGCATCGTCCACAGATATTCTAATATATTTATTATAGACGGTGGCTCGGCCAGCGGATTCCATCGTCTCACATGCTAGACTTCATGTACTAATTCACGCGGTACGTAGTACGTTTGCATACTTCCCATGCTATTACCTCTGCTATAATGTTCGTCGTAGCGTATATCACCCAACACCGGCCCGTTTCCATGTGGCGTATCTCCGGAATTTTTCCCAATTGAATACTACCATTTTACAAATGAATTTTAGTTAGTTCTTTATTTGACTAATGATGGTTAATATATATATTAGCAATTTTTACTCAATGTTACATGTTTAAATTTGGTGACGAAACAAGTGAATATTTTAAAATATCATTTGCAATTTGTTTTAGAAGTCGGACGGCCGCATCGTGCTTCTTGCTGGACAATATGCTTTTTTGGTTGTGTATGTAGCTTTCACTTTGTTTGGCATCTATTTTTTTTTCTCTTGAGGCAAGGTACATTAAAATATCAAAAAATTAAAATGACTGACTAGGGCGCTTTACTAACATTTTGTTCTTATTTATTAAATTTATTGGTACCTACCTAACTATAATTGAAGAAATAAACGGAAGAAAATAAAAGACTAGTATTTGACCATATTTGGATATTACCTATATTTTTATCATACTTGTTGTGGCATAAGTGAAAAAAAAACCAGCCAAACAAAATATTACCGGCCGCCATTTTGTTCCACCATATCAGATTTGCGCCACAATATTATCAGTACAGTCCTATAAAGCACTTGCTATTTATGCATTGGAGGTTATTTGAGAGAGCAATTTTTACATTTCGTTTTTTAAACACTTTGTTAGGCTCCCATTGTGATTCGCCATATTAGATTCGTACAAAAATTTTACCTATACCACATTTGATTTTGGTACAAAATTTCAAGTGAATTAAATAAGAAGTTTTTAGACCGATTTTTTTACCATTTTATTAGATCACCTTTTTTCCGCCATGGTTTTAACCAAAGCGTTACCGTTTCGTCCAAATGTGATCCTTGATTTTTGAGTCAATCAGATAAGTAATCTTTTTATCTTCATAGATAAAGCTCAGACTATATGCAAAATCCTTATTTACCATATTTATGCAGTATTTTCATATTTTAACAATTTTGGCATACATTTTTATATCAAATGTAATAGAGACCTGGTAATGTAACCGAAAAATATACACAAGGTCTAGGTCTCAGTCAAAAATAAGTTTGTAAATCAAAAATTAGTCACATATTTCGCTCTAGCGGGCAGCATCAGACTTGAAAAGAACAAACATTACGGAAAATACAATCAAATAATATATAACTTTACCATAAACAATACACATTTTACAAAGTACATATAACAAACATAACTAAACAAAAAAAAATTGAGTATAGTCAAAAGCAGTGTTATCATGCGGGTCAGAAAATATACAGGGAAAATTCTCTTTTTACAAAAGTAAATATTTTTCAAAAATAATTTTGCAAACACTTAAAACGCACAAAACCAAAATGTAGGTAGTTATCCCTGTTATAATTGCTTGACTAATATAAAAATAATAACGCCATTAACAGCAGACCGCGGGGCATCGTCCACAGATATTCTAATATATTTATTATAGACGGTGGCTCGGCCAGCGGATTCCATCGTCTCACATGCTAGACTTCATGTACTAATTCACGCGGTACGTAGTACGTTTGCATACTTCCCATGCTATTACCTCTGCTATAATGTTCGTCGTAGCGTATATCACCCAACACCGGCCCGTTTCCATGTGGCGTATCTCCGGAATTTTTCCCAATTGAATACTACCATTTTACAAATGAATTTTAGTTAGTTCTTTATTTGACTAATGATGGTTAATATATATATTAGCAATTTTTACTCAATGTTACATGTTTAAATTTGGTGACGAAACAAGTGAATATTTTAAAATATCATTTGCAATTTGTTTTAGAAGTCGGACGGCCGCATCGTGCTTCTTGCTGGACAATATGCTTTTTTGGTTGTGTATGTAGCTTTCACTTTGTTTGGCATCTATTTTTTTTTCTCTTGAGGCAAGGTACATTAAAATATCAAAAAATTAAAATAACTGACTAGGGCGCTTTACTAACATTTTGTTCTTATTTATTAAATTTATTGGTACCTACCTAACTATAATTGAAGAAATAAACGGAAGAAAATAAAAGACTAGTATTTGACCATATTTGGATATTACCTATATTTTTATCATACTTGTTGTGGCATAAGTGAAAAAAAAAACAGCCTGTAATAAATAGTTATAGAAAAACGTCCAATTTTTTTCCTGCAGCAAATTTATTAATTACATTGTGTACAAATTTATTAATTACATTGTGTACAATGTGTACAATACTCTATCTATGGATGTGCAAGAGACCCAATCCAACAGGTCGCCCTTGTGCTATAGCGTTTCGTAGCCAAGTTTTTAATCGTAATTTTCACGTAAAAATATGTATATTACACATAATGTTTGACCGGTCTGGGCGGAGGGGGGGGGTGGTAATTACCTCATTACCCCCTTACCGTAAAACCGCCCTTGTTTGGCCTTGAGCCTCGGCCGACCCTAAATTTTAGAGTACGAGACTTCACTACTTGTTGATTTAAAACACGCTATGTTTGATACCGTTAACTTTAAAGATACCCGAAAAAATTGAAAAAAATCATGGCTTAAGAGGAGGACTCTTAGGGGAATCCGGAAAACGTCCTCTACAACATAGTGGGGTCGATGGGAATATATTGCGTCTGATAGTAGGTATTTTCTCAAATTTTTTAGGTATCTTTAAAGTTAAAGATATTATGAAAGTACAAGGTATTTCATTATATAGCATTTTGGCCGATAGAGTGGCCCAAAATAAAAATTTTGAGACGCTATTTTCTTGAAAACACGTGAATTTGAGTAGAGGATATTTAACATAACATAAAATGTGTTTGGAATGTTCCAGTGACTTAACAAAAGTAAGAATGTATGTTGTGTTGCTTTTGAAAAAATGTGTCAGACGTCATAATTATTTTTTCCAAATTATGAACAGTTTTTAAATTATTAGATTTATTCCAGTTAAAAGTTCCACCCTACATAAAGTGCTCATCAAAAAAAAAACGAAATACCTAGTTTTTTAAGCAATATTTGAAAGCTCGTTACTCGAAAATTATTGGAATCGACTTTAAAAAAATTTGCAAATTCTGAAGGGTTGATTCTTTGACTCTTTTTGGAAATACGCAGCATATACTACAGAGTGTCAAAGAAAGAGATGTTTTTTTCCAATATTTCATGTTATCTCCATTTATAGAACAGCTAGATAGTCGTAATAACCCTCCCTATTAACAGCTAGGCAATCCCTCGGGACCTTTTCGAGATTTTATGGATATCTTGGCCAACTACGATTATATAGCAATTTTTTGAAAATTCTCCTTATTTTGCACTTTAGTCCCAAAGGTTAGCAAACTGCGTAAGATAATGATAAGTTGGCTATACAGCGTTTTAACACAGGTCATGTGCTTTGAGTTTACGTTTACAAGGTGATTCGGTTAAAACTGAAAATTTAAATTAAGGATATATTTTACACAAAAGCCATTTTGTTTTAGTGAAAATAAAAATAAAGGTTGAAATCAAAGAAAATTATCTTTGTAAACGTAAGATAGGACATTTTTACCATCTATCATTAAGAACAGGGTATTTTCTCGAAACGATTTTTGATTTTTGGTGATATCTCTGTGAGTTGTCAAAATATGCTAAAATGAAGAAATGTGTACGTTTGATCTCTCACAGTACCCATTACGAACCATCACTTCCGAATTAGCTGGAATACGGTTTGATTATGCCAAGGAGTTTTTGTGTTTTACAACCATTCAAATTATACCTTCGAATATACAGGGTGGTCGAAAAAGTAGAACAGTAAAAAAATATAATTTATTTCAATCTAGTACCCTGTTCTAAAAATAAATATTTGTTGAAAAATAGGTTCACTGTACTTAATTTCTGTTAAACTGTTTTCGACATTTGAAAATTCACTTTTTGGACAACAAGTGACTGTAAAATCTAAACGGCTTAATTTAGAACCAGATGGTTTGCACTTTCCTATTTTGGTTTTCCAAAAACTTTCTCACTGTATGAAACGAGTGATACCAAAAAATCGGCAGGTAGTACCCGCCGATTGAAGCAATCATAATTATTGTTGTCATTTTTTGAAAAAAATTTCCAAGCAGCAAATAATGTTTAAAAAAACAAAATTAGGTACGCAAAGAAGATGAGACGAATTGAGACAAACCAAAGAGATCCATTAAAACAAGTTTTAAAGTTTTAGGAATTTCTGAAACGTATGAAACATAAAAAAATAAAAAATAACAAATGAAATGAACCAACAATTTTTTTAATATCTACCAACGTTCATTACAAAATAGAAAATTAAAAGAAATATAATAATAATACACAGATTATCCAGAGATACAGAACAAAAATTAAGCTCATAAACGAAACAAATTGAGAATGGAATAGGTAATTTAATGATTTAAACAAAATAACCAAACCATATTGTCCAGTTTTAGGAACAAATAATTCTCAATTTTTAAGATCCTGTAATCACTTAAATATTTTTGTATTTAGGCCCTTACTGTGTTCAGTGTATGAGGTTAATTTTGATTTTGTATTTCTTGATAATCTCTGTATTATTATGTTTCTCATAATTTTCCATTTTGTAATGACTGGAGGTAGATTTTAAAAAATTTGTTGGTTCATTTTATTCGTTATTTTTATTTTCTTATGTTTTATAAGTTTCGAGAGAAATTCCTAAAACTTTAAAGCTTGCTGGTAGGTGGTACCTGCGGTGTTATTTTAGTAACGCTCGTTTCTCTACAGCAGGTAGAACAATAAAGAAGCTTTTAAAGAACTAAGGTAGGAAAGCGCTTCTAAATTAAGCCGTATAGATTTTACAACCACACCAAGAAGAAAATTTTCAAAAGTTGGAAACAGTTGAACTCAAGTACAGAGTACCTATGCTACAACAAACATTCTTAGAATCGTCCGTAGATTTAAAACTGCAATGATATAGAGGGTACTCCATTCAAGCAAATGATATTTTTTTATAGTTCTACTTTCTACGTCTCTGTATATTCGAAACTGTAATTTGAACGGTTGGTTGTAGTATAACCAAACCGTATTCCATCTAATTTGTAAGTGATTCGGTTCGTCATGAGTCTCTAAGTAACATTAAACGTAGATATTTCCTTATTTTACCATATTTTGACTACTGACAGAAATATAACCAAAAATGAAAAACCGTATCGAGAGAACAGCCGGTTCTTAATGATACATAGTAAAAAGTTTTTATTTTATGTTTATAAGGATAATTTTTTTGATTTGAACATTTATTTTAAATTTCACAATAAAAATGTGCTTTATCCCTTAATTTAAACAATACAATTTTAACGAATCACCTTGTATACGTAAACTGAAAGCACATGATCTGCCTTAAAATGCTGTAAAACCAGCTTACCAATATATTTCGTAGTTTGCTAATTTTTGGAACTAAACTGCAAAATAATGACAATTTCCTAAAAATTGCCATATAATCGTAGTTGGCCAAGATATCTACAAAATCTCGAAAAGGTCACGAGGGATTGCCTAACTGTTAAAAGGGGAGGGTTATTACGACTATCTGACTTGACTGTCCTAAAAATGGGGATATCATGAACTATTGGAAAAAAATCCCTGTCTTTGACACCCTGTAGTATATGCGATTTGCAAGATAACGTACTCCTAAAATTAGAACTAAGAGTCAAGGAATCAACTGAAATTTTTCAAATTCAATCCAGTAATTTTCGAATAACGCGTTTGCAAATGTTGCTCAAAAGACTAGGTGTTCTTTTTTTGACGAGCAGTTTAGTTGAAGTTGTGATAATAAATGAGAGGGTTTGCTTGTACTAGAGCGGAAACATACACTCGAAATCAAACTTTAATAATGCTCTCCACTATTTTTTACTATGTACACTGTCATATGATCCCGTTTTTCTGCAAGGAATGTTATCGAAATGAATCAAAGAATTAAGTTGAACAAAGTTGGATACAAAACAGCGGAAAAGCTGCTCCGTAACATTTTAATAATTGCACGTTTATGCTCATAAAGATCTATATGTTCACATTTTGCCTTTGCTGTGCAGAGAATTATGTGTAATGTTTGGGACATTTATACCTTTGTGGTATGCATCATATTTGCATGAATGCCTGAGAGTTATAAATGTCACCAGCTACGTTGCTACAAAATTTAATAACATGTATTATTTTGTTCTCTAAAAGTATTGACGGGTATTGTGTTACTATCTGCGGGTAAATTTAATATTCTATATTTAATATTTGCAATTTATTTAAATCTTGTCTCAGTAAATAGTTTATGTGACTGTAAAGGACGTAAATATAGAAATTGATACGATAAAAAATAAGTAGAAAACGTACACATTTCTCACCATTCTTTAGCAAAAAACTAGTAAATTTCTTTTACCCGGAAGTTCTGTCGTTATATAAGTCTTTCCTTTTATTAGGAATAATGAAGTGTAACCCAATTTCGTTGGGCAAATAATCAGTTAGTATACTGTCTTTTCAAACATTTTTTTGGGCGCCCTTTTTTTTCATCATATGGGATTCTTACCAATATTTTACCAGTTTCTACTTATCCCATACTTAATTTTTGGGCACGATTTAAATTAAATTTAATAAGTAGTAGGATGACGCACCTCATTGTACGTCTGCCAAGAAGCTATCAATGGCCATAACTATGGTCATAATAATATACATGAAATAGTAGCACCTATAGCGCAGGAAATAGGAGAAGAATTTAATTTTCTTGATGATAACGCTCCTCCTCATCGTACTCGAAAAGTTATTGCAGGCGTATACAATTATGGCATAGATCACCTGAGGCTGCCAGCTCTTTCTCGAGCCTTAAACCCCACTGAACATGCTTGGGATATCTTACAACGTGCACTTGATCATTACCAGCCGCCTGTTATAAATTTAGCTTGTGTAATTTTACCGAATTTACGGGCTGCTGCAGGAACTGCTTCATAATTTAGTAAAAAGTGTGTTAAGAAGGGTTCTAGCTGTCCTTGAAGTTTGTAGTGGCTATACACGCTATTGATATTTAATTTCAATTGTTTACTTTTATAATTACATTTGTTACAATTGTCTTTTTATTGCGTGTTCGTGTAGCGTTTAAATATGTGCTTGTGCTCATCCTCAAATACGTATGTGTATTTCTTTTTGCTCGAACATTTTGTAGGGTTACTCTAAAAATATTACAATGACATTCTGAAAAACGTATACTTAAATGAAAAATCCTAGCTCCTTTACTAAAAGGGATAAAAAGAACATTCAAAAAACAAAATCTTAGTAACACTCTGCCTTATCCACAAAAATTATCTAATTTATTGAGTATCCTTTCTATACAAAGGTTTAAAAAAAACTTAAAAAAACATTGGTTTCTATTTCACCCTGTATATATTCTGTTGTACTTTGAATACTTTTTTTTAATTAAAGTACAAGAACATGCCTTTTAACGAAAAAAAGATTTTTGCAAATCGGATAAATATCGTTTTATTGATGTTTGATTTTTCCATTAAAAATAATAAAACTAGAAACCTTTTCAAATTTATTAACAGTTTTTTTAGAACTTGCAGCTAAGCAGTACTGCAATTTCTTGTGCAGCTCTATAGTAAAATAAATAAATAAAAGTTTTGGTCTCATTATGGATTTAAGGCGTTCGACTTAATTGACCATAGATTTTAGTTTAATATGCAGTCTTTAGTTCTGGGTCTACTAGGTACCCGAAGAACGACACTGAAAAATATCTATTTTCTGATCTTTCAAAGGAAAGTCTACCCCGTCTTCAGCAAAACTAAAAGAAGAATATTACTGTTTTGTATTAGAAATATAACCAGATTGGCTAACCTCTGGCAGGCTTATTCCCAATTATAAAAAGACTGTGTTTGTTCGTTTTGTCTTCAGGAACATTTAATTACTTAAGTAACCGAGACAAAACTTTTGGGTCTTTATACTGGTAATACACTAAACTGCCAGACAATAAAATTATGCAAAGTTCAATACCCCAATGTTAAGAGAAGAAAGATGTACGCCCAAGTGAAAACCAGCCAACAAGCCCTTTATAACATTTCGGTATGTCAGAAGAATTTTAGAAAATAGTTTGGCAAGATATTTAAACATTATTTCTGTGATATTCTTATTTGGTGATATTAGGTATGTAATTGTTTTCCTAACACAGACAAGTTTCATTTGTATGCCAAATTATTTTGTTAGTTTTTATAACCTGAACTGTTTACATTATAATATATACTACTACAATTATTCTTTAAATTACCGTTCAATACGTTCTAGTCTAGTTTATATTTCAATACTTATATCAGATACCTACCTCCTTTCTGGTTTGTCACAAAACTGCCGAGAATAATGTCAGTAGACTAACTCGAATAAATGAAATATACTGAAGAGAGTCAATAAGTAACTGTAACAAAGCAATATATTAAAAACCCTGATGTGTAATATTGTTTCTTGATCGGATCAAAGAAATAAAGAAAGAATGCTTTTTCAGCCTATGAAAACCGATAAATCACTCGATTCTAACGGTGGTCGATTTCTTTCTGCTGAATTGTACAAGCCGCAATGTTTTCGAAGAGAAAAGAGAAATCGTTCTCAGTTGACAGATGGCCAAGAGAAAAACGCCTTATTTTATATTATATCCACGATCCTTTACCCGGACATATATTACGTCTTTGTTCCTTTGTGCAGAAATTTTACTGCAATGGAAAAGGTAGGTAACTTGATGGATGTTTGGGTACTCATATTTTATAACATATTTATTTGGGATCATGGACGTATATCTAAAGGTCTTTCTGCGGAAATAAATTGTTCGTATTAAGCGCATTCAAAAAAAGCAGGAGATTCTCAATTCGACCCCATATTTTTTTTAATGTATGTACAGGGTTTTTACTTCTAAATTACCTTAAAGCCTTAATTTCAAGAGATATAATAAAATGTTTATACTAAAGTTATAAGGTTCTTCCTTAATATTTACAATATCCTAATTTGAATTAACTGAAAAACTATGTAATATGTCGATGCAACGACAGTTTTTGAGCTATTCGAGTTCAAAGTTGCCCCTAGGAGGAATTCAACATACCTTATTAGGTACAATAGGGGAAACTCACATAAAAAAAAATTAATTTTTGTTTATTGCGACAGCAAAGAAATTTTAAAAAATCTATACATGTTTTTTTATTTTTTCTTAGCTCAATTAATACGAAAGTTTCACAATATATGTACTGTATGACGCCATGAGCACTTTTCAAAACGTTATATCTCCGTTAATTTTTGACGTATGACAAAAAGAAAAATATATTTTCTATTTATTTTCCACCCGCTATCAAAATCAACAATAAAAAAAATTTTGTTCAAGTTCCCCATTAGCCGTGAATGCAATTCGCTGACACAGGCCATGAATGAAAATAAAATAATTATTTATTTGGCAATAGTACTTCATATACGTTTTACGGTGAACTTAAGAGAATAACCTTAGAGTAAGAATAAAAATAGAGTTCATTATTTACATATTTAGCTACTGCCAAGATTACCTTACACTATAAGGTCGATCGTACGACGATGCCAAGCCTAGCCAGGCATTTCTATGTTTACACGAATTTATATTACAGTGAATATATTTAAACATGATACAACAAAAATTTCATACAAATAATAGTAATGTTTTTCCAATATTAGTTTCTAAGCAGTATAAAGAAATTTAAATTATTATTAATTAAAATTATAATACAAGCTAAAATACCCAAAGCCTCAGATCAAATTACATCAGAACCAAAAGTTTTAATTAAATATGACAACCCCGATCGACTACTCCACGTTATAGTGAAATAATAAAATAGTCGACAGCAAAAATTGTTACACGGTCACATGACGGGCGTGGCTTAAAAACCAATGGCGTCGTGGAACTACAATAAACTTTATCAATAAAGAAATTAATTTGCTAAAAAATATTTTAACGCAGAAGTTAATTCAATTAAAATTGTCATTAGGTATAAAGCTTTTCTTAGATTTACTACTGCATGTGTTTTAATGTATTATTGTGTAATTGTTGATATGGTTCAAATATTCTAATTATATGTTGCCTTACTTCAAGAAGCAGCGTTCTAAAGATGCGGGAGATTAGGAGAACATTGATTTTTTAAATATTTAATAAATAAGTTTTATTTACTTTATCTTGGACATTGGCGAAACTAGGAGCTATAGTTGACCTAACTATGGTGCGGCAATGTGAGTTTACAAAAAATAGCCGTTTAAGTTTGGAATTGTCTTTTAATCACTAAGTAAACAGCTAGATTTCCTTTTCCAGGGGACTTGTAATGTGTACTGGAAGATACCTTATTCACTTATTTTGGGTCACATGACGTATTAACCAATCCGATTCAGTATAACAGAACCTTTATCCACAGAAGCAAAATGATGCAAGAAAGTCTCTGAGGTGATTTTTTTTGGCGATTGCAATAGTTTTCTCCTATCAGAGATTTAAAATAATTATAGAAAAAAAGGGCATAGCGGGCGAGTTCGACTAATAATTGCCCCTTCGAATAAAAAACTATCTATACGTATATTAAAATATTAGAATTATAAATAACAAAAAAAACGTACTGCGATTTGGAAAATCACTATAAATAAAAAGGTTTCCGATGATTTCGGGCCTTTCCGCTTAAGTTGGGCCAATTTTTTATTTAAGTGTTGTGAGGTAAAGGAATTTAAATGGTGATTATTTAAGTAATTAAGAGTAAAAATGTGTCCATAAACATGTTCTAAACTGGTTAGAATTTAAGATTTAGGAAAAAAAAATCTTTTATTTCTTAAATTCAGCTTTTAACACGGAGTAGCAATATGACAATTGACTATTCTATTTTTGTCTTATAGCTCATGCTTCCTTTTACTTTCCTCGCAAGAGTGGAGTATTCTAGTTGCAAAAAAACATGTTTCTCGGTTACGTCGGTCTGTCTGTCCGCGACAAAGCTCAAGAACTAATTATCCTATTTACTTCAAGTTTTGGTTAAAAATTAAAGATCATATGAGGAAGACGTAGTGCCAATTTGGTAAAAATCCAATATGGCCGAACAAAATGGCGGCATATTGAAATGTTATAAAATTATTACTTAAAAACTGCTTGTCCATTTTATCCAAGTTTTGCAGAAAAAATAGATGTGGCATGACCATAAACTGGCAAGTTTTACTACAATTCCAAAATGGCGGCATAATAAAATGTTATAAAAGTCAAAAAAAAATTTTGCTCAAAAATCAAATGTTATACAGGGATGAACTGGTAAAAATTTTGAGACAAATTCAAAATGAATTTTTATTACTAAAAATTTATGAATTGCACTCTTAATATCGATTTTTAATCAAATCTACATAAAAGTTAAAATTCGCTCGCAATCTTGACATTCTGTGTCATGTGTTTTCAAATACTCCCAGATGCCGATTCTTTCAGTCAAATGTATACAAATTCCGCCGCCTTGTTGACGTTACCATCTTGAATTTTTAAATTGCACAAAAATTCATGATGTTCAGTCTTAAATACCCCCAAAAACCGAATTTTAATAAAATCTGCAAAAATTTAAAAGTTGGCCATTTCTAATTCTCAAATATTGACTAAAATTTCATAATTTTTATTCTTAAATACTTCCAAATACCGATATTTCAGCCGAATTTGTACAAATGACAAAATTCGTTCGCCATATACCGATATTTTGAATTTTTAAATGCTGACACTCTTAAATTTTCCTAGGCACCGATTTTAAGTTTAATCTAAACAACTTACAGAATTCGGCGGCAATATTGGCGCTGCCATTTTGAATTTCTAAACGTTGACTAAAAAAATTCTGATTTTTTTTGTATCCGAAAGTGTATGCATGCAGTGGCGTGCAGTGCCGTTTGAAACAGGGTAGGCAATAATAAATTACTATGTTCTTAAAATTACTTACCCCTTAAAAATGCTTCTGTTTTGCATCAGTATGTCCATAAACCGTTTAAAACTTAATTTATAGTAACAAAACCGTTCTGTCCCAAAAAAAAATTATTAGTTCTTTGTAAAAAATCGGTTTAATAATGCTGCTACGTTTTTATAAGTCGTGTAACACTAATAGTTAAATTCTTTAAACATGTGTTTCGCAAAGAAGTGCGACTTATCGTTAAATAAGAAAACGATCGTTCCGCAGAGTCACTACTGACAGTAATTTTATTGTTACTAAATTTGATAATTTTAATAATGATTAAAGAAACACATGACACATTTTCTTATCCTCACAAAAATTAAGCATTTCGTATGGACTAAGTTTAAACAATTAAATTAATGTTTCAATCTGTCAACAAAAATTTTTTCATTTTTATAATTTATTTAGGTACGTAACAGGACGAGAAAGAAAGACTAAACTGATCAATTATTGCTATAATAACTCATATTGTGATTCGGCAGCATGCCGATTATATTCAGTATTACATTGTCACATTGTCGCACTCGTACAAAAGCACTGTTTTTGGTTCCCGTAAGGTTTTTAATGGTGATCGAATTATGCTTTCCTATTGGCTCTTATGGGATGCTTGTGTGGCGGAATAATTTTAAGAGGTTCGAGATTTTTAAAAATTTTTGATGATACGTAGATGGTGGATTATATATTAAATTTATGAACAAAAAAAGGCTATAACAATTTAAAATGATAAGAGAATTTTGACAAGAGAAAAATACATTACCCAACTATTTTCATCGGGTAGGCAATGCTTTTTTGCCTATACTGTATGCACGCCACTGTGTGCATGTCAAATTTTAAAATAATAGGTAATGTGGAAGTGGTAAAAAATACATTACAAGATTTGAACCAGACATACAAGCATACAATCAGACGAGTAGGGAGCCTATAAAAGCGTGTTAAAAGCATTGTTTTTTAGTTTAAAACTCGTTTAATAACATATAAATAACTAATTTCGTTTCAAACTTATTTAACTTAATGGTTTGATTTTAGATAGAGAAGTACGGAGCGATTATTTCTTTAAAATTTGTAGGTAATTAATTCAAGAAATGAAAAATCATTTCGTTTTTCCGGATGCGATTTCGTGATTTCTAAAACTTATAATATAATTTCACAATTTAATTTAAAAAATTAGAAATTTACTACGTGGTAAATCTTATTACTGATGTTGATAAAATCTGCAAACATTTGTGAAAACACTGAAAATGATGCTATAGAACGGCAAACATACCTATTTGCCTAATTAAGGAATAGTTAAGAATCCTTCCTGTTGTCAAGGATAATGAAGCATGGCCCATTTCTTTATTTTCGTACAACCAATATTTTACCAGGTCGTCATTTTGTTTCGCCATATTGAATTCATAGCAATATTTTACAAGTTTTTTTTTGTATCAGACGTAATTTTTGTGGAAAATTAAAATTAATCGAGTAAGTAGATTTTTGAGCTACATCGGCAACAGACCGATTGACCGACAGAAACGGAAAAACACGAAGATCTGTAAAAACCTGGAACGATGATTTTTTCACTATTAATGATATTTCCTTATGCGGAAAGTAAAAAGTCGCGCCGCCACTGGTAATCGTCACCAAATAGCCATATGCTTGGACATTGACCATCCCCACCTCTTGTTTTATTGTAAACATTGGTCGATAGAATGTGAGAAGTAGGGAAACCATGTTGGCGCATACCATTAACGTGATTTATGAATGAATTGTTATCTCTACTTTAATTATTCTTACTCTAAAAGAATAACTATTAAAATACTTTTTCTTGAAGAAGAAAAACTAAAGTTACACCGTCATTATGTCTGAAATAGGGTATCGGCATTTAGAAATAAACTATGATATTTCAGATGTAGCCAGAATGATATATTTCTTGATGCAACCAACGCCATTCTCAAGTATTTTCAACATAGTCTCTCACCAAAAGATACATTTATTAATCTGGAATATGTATATTTTTCTAAACACGTCCGAAAATAACTTCATTTTCAATATGTTGCTATTTGTATACCTAGGGGCATTCCCAATCACATTCATACTTGCCCTCGTACTCACACTCGCACTCCCACACTCTGTCCCACTCGCGCAACCAATTGCACTTACACTTGTGCTCGAGTTTGCACTTCAACTCGCACTCTCACTACAAACTGCACCCGCGATCTTAATTTCACTGTCGGATTCGTACTACTGCCATTCGCATTCTACCTTTCACTTGAAATCGCACGCGCATTAATGGACACACACATACAGACATATTTAAATTTTCTAAAATATTTTATAAGTATACTTACTTATTTTTCTGTTTAGGTGATTATGTGACAGGAATTTCAACATATGAAATATGGCGATGTGATAAAAAAACATTTTTCTTTGTCTAATAAATAAAGCACAAAAATATCGTTTAAAAAGAATAGAAATCGAAACAATACTAATATTGAATTTTATAGTTTAACCTATATAATGAATACAATGATGGCAAATATTTTTCAATATTTCTGATAAATTGATCTCGCGCCCGATTCTAGAAACACGCGAAAGAGTTCTTCTGAAAATAATCACACTGTGCGACTGTCTCCGTTGTTTCACTTCTTATTGAATTACCATTCTTTACCCTTCTCGAAAATCCGGTTGCCAGTCTAAAAAAACCATCGATTGTGATTGGTCAACACGAGAGTGCGTAATGAATTTGGAGTAGCATGATTCGTTGTAGTCCTCATCATTCATTGGTAGGGTAATAGGTGCTTTTATCTGACTAAAAACATATTGATAATGTAGGCATTATTTATTATGCGTAGAAAAAGTAATAAAATAATTTCTGTAAGGAGATTCTTATTTAAGAAATTTTTTTTTTTTATCTTCGATCGAATAACAGAGGATCATACTTTTCTTAGTTTTGAAACTATGCTATCTTAAAAAATCCCACTAAAAACGGGTCTTTGGAAAATTCCTTTTCTAATTTTAAAGGGAACATCAAGATAATAACTTAAAATACCACAATGTAATACTGCTATAAGCGGTTCAACCACAGAAACTTTGAAAGTCTTTCTAAATAAATAAGAAGCTTTCCGGCCACTACTAGGGTTTAAATAACCATTTGTGAAAAGGAACAAAGCCGGATTAAAAGTTAGTTGTTTTCATGTTGGAAATAATAATAATTGAATATGGATAAAATTAGGAAAACAAATAAGAATTAATATCTATCGTGATATTTTCCATTGGAAATCTTCACATTTTATCTTATTAGTCTGAGAGTTTATTGCATTTTTAAAGGCTTTTATCAAACTTCACCTATCTGTTTGTTTGTCAATCTTGTAACTCGGTTTTGAGGCACTTATACATTTACCCAGTCGACTTGAAATTTGGAAGGTATTTCCGATGAGATTACAATACTTTGACGCCCAAAAAAGTTTAAAATTAAAACAATATGAAACATTCTATAAAAATTATTGAGCTAATAATGCTTAAAATTACGAGATTCGCCTTAATAGGAGTTGGTAGCAACATAATAGGCGGTTGGTTAACGAGAATTTAGTTACAAGCGAGCGTCTTGGCCAATCTTAACGTACTTGGCGTGTCTCCCTATTTCATTTATTATTAATTATTATGGCTTTAATGATAGCTTTATTGACTAATCTGGTGCCCGGATAGATCCATTTTGTTACAAAAAAAAATTAAAAAGTCTGGATCCTTGTTTTAATATAGATACACTTTTTTACGAAATGGATCAATGCGCCTGCGGCATTGCAGGACATGTTCCAGACTGAGATTATCGTATCCTTGTTGTGACGTTGGTGTAACGCGAAACAAACATATGTTTAATGCCGGTCGTGGAATTAGCCAGTGGAGTAGTTTAGGTAATAAATACATGAACACGTTTTTACAATTTCGGATATTATAGGGGTAAAATGTTTGGGATTTTACGTTATATCCAAACAAAGATTTAACAGTGAGGAATCATTTAGGTCCAACGGATCTTTTAATATGTTGTTCTTTTTATGTTTGGTTATTTCCATACATTCTAGTAATTTAAGAGTAATTAAAATTATCTTGTTGCTCTCTGTAATTAAATTATATTTAATTTAATAATTCTTTTTTAAAACGTTCTGTCTTCTTTGTTCAATATAAAATTTTGAACAGGTTTCACCATTTAAATTGTAAACCCAGGATTTATCTCTTTTTTGGTTTTCGTCTTATTGTTTTTAATATACCTACGAAGGATGTTTATATTAAAAAATTAGTTTAAGTGAAAGTATGAAATTGATTATTTTCTTTTAACTTATTAGTAGGATTAACTGTAATGCCGTTTCTTTTTCAGTGTTTTATCTATAAGATTTTTCTTGTTAATCCTTATTAACCTCTTTGTTATATTATATGCTGATATTTTATGTGCAAAAGATGATTAGAGGTACTGTGTATTGCAATCTCTGTATGAGATAGTTTATGGAATATTTGAAACTCGTGTTTATTATTCTTAACACTTATTGTTATCTAAGAAATTAATTTCTTTATTATTTTCTAACTCAACTGTAAATTTAATATTTTTGTGTAGTCTATTAATACAATCTAAAAATAATTTTAATTGTCTGTTAGTACCAGTAAAACATGCTAATATATCATCAACATATCTATACCAATAAATGACACTCGTGAATTTTAGTTTCTAAATGGTCAATAAATATCTCGGCTAAAATTGGACTTAAAAGGCTTCCCATTATTCAATAGCGCAACTAGGGGGGGGGCTAGGGAGAGCTTAGCCCCTCAACCTTGAAATTAGCCCCCTCAGAAAATTGGTGATCATATTTTGAGGACGCAAAGCCGATAATACTCAAATTGAAAACTGAAATTAAACTTCAACTAATAGTGTAATATCAGATGGCTCGGTAATAAATTTTGAATATCAAATGATATCAGTTTTTGCGTTACTTGAAAATAGTTAATTTTAACTATTTGAATTGAATAAATTTATTATACTGTATTTAGGTTTAAAATTACAATATTTTATTAAAATATTTATTTACTTATTAGAGAGAACTACTGCTGGTGCTGAAATATAGGAAACTAGTCTAATTGGCATATCGTTTTTATGTAACTTGATCAATGAGTATAATTTGGGGGCTTCAGGATTCATTAATGATATTTGATATTTCTCTTGTTCGGTAAAAATATGCTAAATCTGTGGCTATATTTTTTACTAGTTTTTGGAAAAGTTTTTTCAGATGAAATTTATTTTTTTCAAACTTATCGGAACTTAAGTAGAGGACTCTTTTAGAAATATATTGATCTTTGGAAATAGCTATTATAATTTTTCCTTTATCTGTTGTTGTAAAATAATATTACATATATTACTTTTATTAACTGTACATTTTACTGCTGAGTAATCGTTAACAAAATTACCTTTAATGTTGCCGAATTTTTGGTTAACTATTGTATTTGATAATTGGTGATTTTTGGTATTATAAACGTTTAAAATTAAATAATATTTAAAAAAAATTAAGCGACAAGCTTTTATTAAAATGCACTAAAAAAGAAAAGGTATGATGTGGCAAAGGGTACGGTATTGTTTTTTTCGTTTTTATACTATTTTTAGAGAAGCTTGTGACTAAAATGTTTTCTTTTAATATATTATTTTTAACTATCTTATCAAGACTTATCTTGTTAGTTTAATAAAACATTTAGCAGTTATAAAATCAATTACTATTTTTGTGTTTAATATTTATTTATGCTCTTTAATAATTATATAAGGTTAAATTTTGCGCGACTTGCGGGAAATTAATTATTAGAAAATAAATTATATTAGTTAATAAATCCATAATAAAATCTAGTTCTCATTATGCAATTATTATTGATTAAAATGTAGGTATTTAAAAAAATCATATAACCTTCCTTTAGGAATATTGCTATATTTACATTTAAATTAGTCTAATTTCTACAACGGCAATAGAATTATTATTTTATTTCTATTAAATTATTTCAAAGAGTTAAGGTTACAAAACTTTAAATCGGCTTGACCATTGAGAAGTTTAATACTTACTTTAAGCATAGCTGTGAAATTCATATACAGTGAAACCTCAGGGACGGAAACTTTGTGCTGGACTCGGCGCTGTATTGTACAGACATAAGTCAGAGTTAGTAAAGCTAATTCACCTTACGACTGATAGTAGAAAATGTCTTGGGGCATCCCTCTCGGCTTTTAGTTGGATATAATATCCAACAAAGCCTTTTACAGAAATACATTTCATCCGGAATTTACGGTGACGCTTAGTGGTATGTATGACACAGTAATGGACGAAGAAAATTTTAAATATGCAATTTTTTTTGTTTCTCTATATTGCTGCTAGTAAATATTTTATTTTATAAATTTATTTAAAAATGACTGTCATCGAAAATTTAATAAAGGTTTTGTCACTATTGTTAATGTTTACAAAGGGGAGTGCTATAGTCTTATAATAAAATACTTACGCATTGCATCTCTCATGATTTGGTTTTTAGTAAAGAAGAAAGTTAAATTTAGTAAAAGGCAAGGGAATAACTTTGGTTAGCGGATATTTTGCAAGTCATTGAATAGAAAGTAGAAGAACATTAAAGCAAAACGTAATATCATCATGTTGGGCATACAGTGTGTTTCCGGATAAGCTACCCCATACTTGTCAAAATAGTTTTTTTTTTTCATTTTTGAATAAAATTGAAAAGTATTATCTCGTGATAATTCATTAAATTCATTAAATTATTATGAATTATACAGAGTATTCAAAAAGTAAACGATCTATATTCACAACAAATCATCAAAATATTTGTTTCATATGTATGTAGTACAAAATAATAGACAATTATATATCCTAAAATTTACTATGTCAATTAGTCTAAGACTGCCCACTACTGTTAGAGAATAGTAGGAATTATCACTGTACGAGATTAAAAAGGGATGACAGTAGCAGCAGTTAGTTTTGAGAAAGAGTAAGAAAAAAATCTAAAAATAGACCATTCGAGTTAAGACATCTACATTTTTGTGTTGCGGGGCTATTTTATTCGACATTTTGGGAAAATAATAAGTGGTTAAAATAACTATTCCTAAATTGAATGAAGTAAAATTTTTCAGTTCAAAACAGTTACCTGTTCTCGGATTGCCCAAAAAAAGCGTAGCCAACCTGGAAAAGTTTTTGTATATTTCAAAATAGGCTGCGTATTTTCTAGGCAACTTGTGAGGATACAACCCGTTTTATTCATGAAATTTATTAAACTTAACAATCTAAATAATTTAATATCGAACTGAAAATCAATAAAATTTTGAAAAAAAGGATGCAAATGTGCTTGTTGATAAATTTGAAAATGTGAAGCATTGGATTTGAAAACTGATTACAAATTATGAGAGGACATTAAAATATGTACTTATTAAGAAAATGTTTTCGTTTTTTTCAATAATAACGTTATATTTGACCAAATCCATGAAAGCTTTCGTTCTATAATAACGTTATGTAAATTGAAAACTACTAAATTATGCATTTTTAACCTTTGCGATCACTCTTATCGTTATTCGCTGAGAATATCCTAATAATGAGAAGAAATTTTCTTTACCCTGTATATCAAATTTTTACGAAGTAAAAAGAAAATAATATTTACTATCGAATATGGAAAATTTGACAGGTTTGTCTATCTTTTAATAGGTACAGAATGATTAAAAACATTGAAATTTTACTAGGATTTAAAACTATGCTTATAACTAATGTAAGATATTCTTTATCATCATTGACATAATGTTAAACCCAACCTTAATATTTTGCTAATTTATTCAAGGAAAATGAAATATGAAAACAGTAGTGTACTTAAACCAGTAAAATTGTCCGTGCCAGACCCTAAAGTAAAGTGCTCTCAAACTTTTCCGAGTGAATATTTCATTGCCTATTCTTATCCCAAGGTCCTCACCCAAACTTTAGTGTGGGGACTTGCAAATTCGGCCTAAATCAATAAAAAGCTTTCGTCCTACCATTACAACGTTTATATTGCTACTTTGTTTCGGAATTTAGGTAGAGCAAATTGTTAGTCCGCGGGAAAAGGGCTAATTTGATTAAAAATTAATCCTTTGGGGTTTCATGCTCTGTTAAGAAATCATGAATATTGACTCTTATAACAAAATAACATAACAAAATGAACGGAAGTATTTTTTCGACAAAAAATTAAAATTTTTGTTTTGTTTTTTGTATTGTGTAACCATCTAAATTGGTTTTTTGAAAGGTTCAAGATATTATTTTCAAATCTGATATACCGATTTTGTTCCATCCCCAATAAAATATTGTGAATGTGAACTCTATAATAGGTTTATAGTACGGCAGTATAAACGGGTCGTTTTTTATTTATTGTTGGCACTTTTTATAATCCACACTAAAACTCGCTACTCTTTATTCGGTTCGATTCGTCAATGCGATTCGTTAGTTCACATGCATAAAACCCGCTACTCACTATTAGTTTGACGATACATAAAAAACAAAATATTTGATGCTGACAAATGATTCGCAGAAGTCAAAACCTACTACCTACAACGAATCACACGAACGAACCGGACCCTCCACATTATCGGGTCGAATCAACGAGTAGTGAGTAGTGGGCTTAAGGAACTAGATTTTTGTCGTCGAACAATCACCTCCCAATAATTGGAGTTAATTTGATCTCACCAAAAATACTCTCCTACACACACTCCTAGGACACTTTTTTTGGAATTTGCAATTTTAAGGACAGTGAGCTAGTGTACACTTTTGATACTGCTAATTCTTACTGAACTTTGGGCGTTAACGACGAGATAGATATTTTGACAAGACGGACTTTTTAAGCCGGCGTGAGTCTAGAAAATTTGCAAATGTTTTTAGGGGCTATAAAAATGGATCAAAAAGTAAAAATAAATTTTACGGGTTTTTTCCAAATTTTCTATAGTTCTTAAATATTTTTTACACCGAATTTTGTTTATCAAATGAATGTAATTATAATGCAAATAATAATTAGATTATTTGTGTCCAATATGGCTTTCGGGTAAATGCTTTTTTCGTACTGGGAGAAGATTAGGTACCAGTTTTATTTTTTATTTTTTCCTTTACACGAATGCCTATATATATATATATATATATATATATATATATATATATATATATATATATATATATATATTTGTTTAAAAATTGATAGTTTTAGACTTTGAGAGGCTGAACACAACAGATTCCATTTATTGCGAATTCTATCTCGTTTTATTGATTATAACTCCTGGTCTAAATAGTGGTAAACCTCTTTCAGTTTTTGAGAATATATATTATTTTTATATCTCTAAAATAGTTGGTTTTTGGCCTTAACATTCTGTAGAACCTTTAGAACACCTCTAAACGTTTAAGGCTGTCGTTTTCTTCTAAGTGGATAGGGGATAGCTCGATGCATAGTATCTATAAATTTTTAGAAATACATGAATATTAAAAGAGTCCCCCGAGTAGGTATTTATTGGGGATTTTTATGACCACTAATTAAAATTTAGTCGGTAGCAGACACTCATTTTGAGAACCTGTCATTACATAGAAAAAGGGTGCTAAACTGAAATGGCCAAAAATAAATGGATATTAGTAAATTAATTATTATATTTAATTTACACTAAAGTTAACTTATAACCGAATTAATACTGTTTAAATATGTAGCTAACGCTTATTTTGTTTTCAGGTAAGCAATACATTTGAATCGCATCTTGTTTGTATTGGTAAGTTAAATATACATTATTTTTTACGTGTACACAGTCATTGTTGAACACACTTAACACAAAAGTTGTGAATCTAAACGTATGACGTAATCTATATTATTGCTTTTGAGACATCTAAAGGGTTTATTTCAGTCTGGCGTGACGTTTAACAAAATTCCTGCCCACAGTCTTCGCCTAAATTTATATTTTTGGATTGTCACTTTCATTTCCAATTAATGACCATTAATGTTGATTCCACAAAATCAACAAACCTTATCCTGATGTGGTCAATAGTCGCATTTATAGTTATATCAGGACTTCTAAGAAATTGGAAAATTGGCAAAAAACACCTTGTCTATACCATTTTAAACTTAATAACCTAACCTATACAAAAGCTTGTAGCTTTTTATATAAGCTTATTATTTGTCTGGATATAAATAATCCAACAAAATTAAATAATGGACGTTTAATATGTACAGAGTGGCCCGTTTATTATGGGACACTACCCTATCTCGGAACCTGTAACAGGTAGCAAAAAAGTTAAGTACAAAAGTTTTTTGGATTCACATAAACTTTTAAAATATTACATTTTTATATATATAGAGTGTTTGGATTTTCATGAACAAGTATCAACTTCCTTATTTTAAATACAACACCCTATATATTATTGCAGATTCAGATAGGGCTCTTTAAGAAAAATTCAACGATATATAATATGTGTTTCTGATTCACCGTTTCAGACTTATTGCCTGTTAACCTCAGAAACGGACTGATATACAAACGCTGTTTTCTCAGTTGCTTAAACACTTATGAATACTCTGTGAGCGCTAAGGAATCAACAGCTTTACCTTTTTTACCATGTAGTAGCTCGTTTTTTATTACAAATAAATAATTGCCAGTATTGTCAAATTTTCCGTATCCTAAAAACATTTTTTTTCGGGGGGGGGGGGGGGGGGTTCTGACCCCCCGAACCCGATTCATTGCTTCCGATTTAATTGTCATTGTCATTGTCTTTAAGTAACAGCCTATTTACTAATTAATATAATTATTTCAATTGAAACATTATCTGAAAATTGAGCATTTTATCTTATGCAATAATGAGTCCATTGCTGAAACACTTTTTTTATATGTTTTTATGTCACTATATTGTAAGCCGACGACATTTTATTATGTATTTATAATAAAGGTTAGGTTATGTATTAATTAAAAACAATATTACTAGCACCGTTCTGATAGGAATTAATTACCTTATTTATTTATTTATCTTTAAGAAAACTCGTAAAACTACGAAGACGTTTTTTTTTAATAGCACATATAAACAGATATAATCGTAACTAATGCTTACTAAGGCAACAACTAACACCATTTTGTGTAATATACGTTATGTAAATAATTGTTTGTAAGTATGAAAACTTTTTCTTCACAATATTGTGAACTTAAGGATTTAAGTTCATAATGTAAAGGGTAGAAGTAGTACAAGGATAAGAATGGTACACCACGTGTTTACGCGGATTTTTTAAACTCGATATTTTGTTGCCGTGGATGGACTCAGTGATCTCTACTGAGGTAAATAGTGACATATTACAGTAGATTAATTAAGGATGATTGGTTAAGTGTTCCTTTTAAAAAAGTTGACAAAAATAGGAATACATAAAATTTGGCAACACCGCGAATTATTTATTTTTATTATATTTTGAGCTGGCCGAAAGGGTAAAACTCTTTGTTTCTAGATTCCTAAATTTCTTGTATCATCGCCTTACAATATAGTGACTTTAAAAACTGGCATCACTGTAAAATAATCTAAAAAATTATTAATAATTGCCTCATTATTACCTATTATACATGAAATACTCAAATTTTAAAAAATGTGTGCACAAAATTAAATGATAAGACATAAATAGGCTATTAGATGAAGATAACCACCGATAATTTCGAAACAGTGAATTACAACCCCCTATTGTTATGTATCATTGAACTCGTCTTGAAGAGCTGTATTCAGATCTATGTTAATATACAGGGTGTTCCATTTAAAAAAATTGAGAAAATTTAGGATACGTAAAATTTGGCAACACTGGCAATTATTTATTTGTAACAAAAAATGAGCTACTACATGGTAAAAAGGTTAAAGCTGTTTATTCCTAAGCGCTCACAGAGTATTCATAAGTGTTTAAGCAACTGAGAAAACAGCGTTTGCATATCAGTCCGTTTCTGAGGTTAACAGGCAATAAGTCCGAAACGGTCAATCATACATACATATATCGTTGAATTTATCTTAAAGGGCCCTATCCGAATCTGCAATAATATATAGGGCGTTGTATTTAAAATAAGGAAGTTGATACTTGTCCACGAAACTCCAAACACAAAAAATGTAATATTTTAAAAGTTTATGTGAATCCAAAAACTTTTGTATTAAACTTTTTTTGCTACCTATTACAAGTTTCGAGATAAGGTAGCGTCCCGTAATAAACGGGACTGTACACTTTTAGTACAATAAAATAAAGCTATTTACTACATATAATTAACATTACTTTGCTTTAGAAAAATTCTTTCATATTAGTAGGGTAGGTAACTTTTAATTTTTTTCGCGCTCGAACTAAAATTCAATATTATATTTTAAATATAGGTATCTTATAAGTATGCAATAATCTAATAAAGTAATTTTAATTGAAAAGTACGCATTAGCAAAAGAAATTTTGCTTCTTTTTATATTTATTTTCTATTTTCGTTGACAAGCAACTATCCATTGTTTTGTCCAATCTTTATTTCAGGGAAAGCGATTATAATTTATATCTGTTCCTTTCGTTTTCCGCGTGTAGTTTAAACAACCTGCTACAGCACAAGCACGCATTTTAAATTTTGTATAGTTAAAAAATAACTAAAACGTTTAGTTAATATTCAAAAATAGTTATCCAAAAACAACTGAAGAAACCAAGTTGACTGAACGCACTGTTACCCGAATGACGCAGTGCGCGCCCGTGGTTTAATAATTACACCTAGCAAGTCATGAAACCACATGATGACTGGCAGATGTTTGTTGATATTCAAACCTACAGATTTAAATAAGTTGCTCTTAAAGTTATTTATTTTATAGATAGTTTCGAACAAGGCCAATTAATCCTATAGGTTGGCTCGAGCGATCTTGACCTATCTCAACTCGGTGTGAGCGATCTACGTCACTCGGCAACCGGTTGCTTTAGCACGGCATTGTCCATAACTCTTCTGAGTGCGTTTAATTACATATATTAATCTTTTTTTTGGTTCAAAATTGAAACTTTCTTGTTACAATAAAAAGCAGCCTACAAGATATAATTTTAAACTTATGTTTAGGGATGTTGGTTCAAATTTTAACCAAGTTTTTTTGCTGAGTGCATTTCAAAAAGTTCGCATCGTATTTGAAAAAAGTCTAAAAAAATATTCTTAATAGAAAGTTTTAGCATGACAAATAGTTGTATAGCTTAAGAAAATGTACATTTTTTTATACAAGGTGCCCCAGTAGTGTGTTCTCGGTTTGGGTCATAATGGTTAGAGATAAAGATAAAGTTTAAATATAAATATTAGTATATAGGATGACTTATAAACCTACTTAAATAGTTTTTCGTATATGAAACACCCTATATTTTATTACATTTTTGAATATTATCTAAACTTCTACGTCTACTTCATATATTGTCCATAGGCCTAAGTTTAATTGTTTTCAAGATATTGACATTTAAAAAATGGGATTTTCAGTTTTGAACGTTTGTAGAGTCTAGGTTCAAATTAGAACAAAACGGTTTGTACTTTCCTGATTTAGTTTTTAATAGTCTACCATAAATTTCTTCTATATTTCTAACCGGTACCAAGATATCAACCGAGAACATATTATGGGGACACCTTATGTATATTATAAGTATTTTTCATATTTTATTAACTATAGGTATACTATTTGTCTAACTGTTCAAACATCTTTTTTATTAATAGGAAATAAATCAGCACACAATTTATGCTTAAACGGTAACAAATTAAAAATTTAGTTAATATTTTTTTTCATTTTTTTATACAGCTTTTCGTGGACTTCAGAATGGCTTCTTCTTTTACTTTTTTTCCCTCGCCAGTTCATTTAAATATTTCATTCTTCTAAACAACCTTTGTCTTAAGAACACTAAAATGTCTTAAAACTTCCCCTTAAGAAAGTAAAAAAATACTCTAAAAAACACAATTGACAACTATCGCAACGAAAACGTCAAGCTGAATAAGCAATAAACTGGCCGCTTTGTCAGAACGGGTCGACGTCACGACTCACCCGCGCGTCCTCTCGCCCGATAGCTGCCCATCGAGGTAACTTAATAGAGTTACTGGACCTTGAGTTTCGAAGCATTTATGGTACTTTGATTTCCTTATTTTAATGATTAAGCTACGGATTATTAAAAAAAAAGTTAAATTATGTCATAATATATCTAAGAACAATTTTCATTCATAAATTCAATAAAGATGGTGAAAATAAGCAAAGATGAAAAATCGTGTTTTCTGTTAGAAGCAACGGTTTATGAGAATATTAATCTTAAAATCTTATATTATGAAAGCCAGTAAAATATTCAGCTAAAATTTGGTACAGGATTTTTTATGATTTAAAAAAAAATCTAGTAATTAATTCTGGAGAGACATGGATGTATTTAATGGAAAGTGTGTACCATTGTGTACTTAATGAATAATTTATATCACTATCACCAACCAGTTCCAACTTTGAGTATTGATCCGTTAAGTTATGAGTAATTTGTTCACCTACGGGCAAATTTATCCTAATTCACGTCTGACACCATGGTTTCCTACTTTGTTCACTCGTGTTTTACTAGAGTGTGAGATTAGTGAACCCGTTATCAGAAAATGTCTTTCACTTAAAGTAACCACTGTTCCTAGTACTTCAAAGTCCATCATTAAAAATATCTTATACATATTGTAAGATATGTATACGTAAACTGTGTTGACAATACTTCACAAAAAGATTTGAAGTAATTTGTTACTAGGAGGACCTTCATTCATTATTTGAATTATGAATTTCGCAACGATGTGAATTATATTTTGCACCCATAAACATAAATCGGAGAAATTTGGTTACAAAGATCATTCTACTATAATAAGACACATAAACTATTCCTTTTATATCTGAATTTAGTGCCCTTTATGAGTAGGTAGTAAACTCCATACAAAAGGCCCAACTATTGTTTTAGTAATTACGTAGCTTAACTGCATTATGTAAACCCATGTGTAGAATGTTCTTCGTCTTAAATAGCTATAAGTGGGAAAACAATGTTTATTCACGAGGCAAGCATAATTAACTTGAACTAAATTTATTTAGATTATTATTTGCTTATTTTGTGTAATTAGATTTACAAGTGTTTTTATAGATATAAGCGTTGTAAAAACTAATGTTAACTGATTTTTTAAAGTGTATAAAGGAACTCTCTGCATTGCTACCTAGGTTCAGGGCTTTCATTTATACAGGGTTATTCACGGTGAGTGGCCTGTTAGAAGTATCTTGAAAACCAATAAACAGATTATTTTGAAAATTTGGCTCTGGCCATAGTTGAACCTAAACTCTCTTTTTAAAATATTTTAAATGTTGTCGCTTCCACCTTACGTCGGTGGCAATATCCGTTTTTTAAACGAAATACCCTGCTTAATATTGCATTTTCTTAGTGTGCTGAACATTCTAAACCCTTTTTGTGTATTTCTTATACCTAAATTCAACTGTTTTCGCTTGAAAAATGACATTTTTTACCATTTGAAGCTCTGTAACACCTAAACGAACGTTTTTAGTTATCTATCTGCTAATACCAATTTCCACTTTGACAGCAAATATTAAATTTTGACACCTCCTGTTGAAGTAGAAATTGATGTTAGCAGATAGATAACTAAAAACTAAGATAGAAAATTGCAAACCGTTTTGTTGTAATTTAAGTCGTTTAGGAGTTACAGAGCTATAAAAGGTCAAAAATGTCACGTTTTAATCGCCATTTTCTCGAAAACGTTTGAATTTAGGTATAGGAAACAGACCACAAAAAATGTTTAGAATGTGGCATGTTTATTTAGAAAACTAATATTGCCACCGGTTTAAGGCAGAAGAGCAACACCGCACAATTCAAAATATTTTTAAAAGAGAGTTTATGTCCCGGCCACAGCCAAACTTTCAAAAATTTTCAAAATTCTCAAAATTGTTCACCGTGAATAACCCAGTATGTTGACACTTGGAGCTTTAACTGTATTTTTTAAACATTTTTCAATTGATTTCATTTCAATCGACTATGTGCTATTGGTATAAACTGGTAACATTTGTGTACAAATTCAATATTGCGCAACAAAATAGTGGCCTAATAAATTTTTGCAGCAAATATCATCGTATATATTTTTAAATAAAACAGAAAAAAAAATTCTGTTGTGTGTTTTACGCGGCTTCTGATTTTCGTTCGTTATATTTACGCTTTTTGTGATCTAAAAAAATAAAGGGCGTAAACGCATGTAAAATATAAAAAGCCACCCTGTACTGTACTTGGTAAAGGCGGGAGCTCACGCTATGGACGCATAGAGCAATTCAAAAAGTTTCTTTTTATTGCAGGAGTTGGAGTTTTTTTGCTAATAAATGTTGTTATCAAAATCGCCTTTTTTAGAATATGGATGACGTTAATTTCAAAAACCAAGTTCAAAATTGCTTGTGATATTTTATTGGGTATTAGCTAAATTTAATTCACTGTTGGCGAACATCTTTGCATATACAGGGTGTACAGAATTCGAGTCTCTTTATGGGGATTTAGCTAATTGTAAGAGATCGAGAAATGGTTAAAGAAGTTTTAGACAATTTAGTTAGAAGTTTAATAGCGTCTGCGGATAGATTCTAGCTATTAGGTTTATTGAGATAATAACAAAAAGTCAATTTTTTTTTTCAATACTGTAACTTCTTTATTCTTTAAAATTTTTCAAAACCTGCAAACACAATGTTATTGCATACAATTTTGTCGTGTTGTCAGGTTTTAACACGGACATTTCGTATACATGGGCCCACATCAATGTTGTTTTTTAAATACAAACCTGGATTTTTATTTCGTTTTTAACAAGCATTTGGTCTGATTGAAGATTTGGTTTAGAAAGATTCTAATTCACTGATCCCTTATCTAAAAACAATTTCGGATTCTTTATTGTATTGTCACAAATGCTAAAGTTAGGTATGTGGTATTTTTTATAAAAGGATGACCTTCTACCGAATTTTAACTCAAAAAAGTAAACGTACTAATTTTGTCTAAAAAATGTGACTATTCCACAAGCGAAATTTTTTTAAGGTGGTTCACATTCTTTACATACCGTATACGTGTAATAGTGCCCTTGAATTTTGCCGTTTTTGTAGAGTTTTCTGGTTATTTATAACCAGAAACTAAGAGTTTGCACAGCATGACCTAAAGGACAAATTGTTTTATCAAAACTTTTTTATTATTTCCTTATAAATTAATGGGCAAAATTCGTATCACACCTCGCTCAGCATATTAATCTTAGCTGTTCATCGCTTGCCGGCAGTTCCGACATAATATGATAATTACCATATACATTTAATAATTAATTAATTAATTAATAGTTAATAA